>JAIPRK010001596.1:0-53675 GCA_025469195.1 Chaitophorus viminalis
TATAAAATATGTTAAAATCGCGATAATTTGCAAGTTATTTTGTAGTTGAAAATTCATAAAATTTTTTCTGTTTATACTTAAGATTCAAAATTTTAACACTTGGTTGTCCATAAGCTTACCTTCAAAAGTATATAAAAAATTTCTACGGGACTTAAAGAAAAAATGTTATGACTGTTTGTATTAAATTTAAACCTTGTATTAAATTTTCGAGAATTTTCGGCCAGCCAATTGAATTTTATAGATGTTTAAAAAATAAAATTTTACAAAAATCAAAAATTTAAATTGTCCATAAATAAGTCAAAATATGTCAAAATACTTTGAAAACTTAATCATGCATAGAAAACGCCAATATAAAGATTTGATGAAAATTTCAAGTTGTTACAATTTTTGGTTTTTGAGTTAGAGCATTTAAAAAAAATGTATTTTGTAAAAACGTGATTTTGTATAAAATTTCCCGTTTTTTCGTAATTTTTTTATTGTTTTTTTCGATTTTTTAAAAAAGTATTGAAAAAGTTATATTTTTGACTTGCCCAAGTACCATCTACATTCACTTTCCTTTCAGTAAAGTTGCTGTTTAAGCAAATTGAAGCATTTTTATTGCAAAAAAAGTTGTCGTCAGACACAAAAAAAAATAAAAAAACAAAAAAAACAAAACACACATCATTGTAAAATTAATAGATTCCATCACCCCGTTCAGAATCTAAAATTGTACAATAATATTATCAATAACGTATTATTATGTGTCTGCAGTTATTATAGTCTATGGTGTGCTTCTCAATTATAGATATTAACCCAAAATAATACTACTGCGTTGAACCATTGAATCATTAAATGCAGTAGTGTGTATATAGAATATGCTATTTTGGGGTTTATCATTTTTTTTTTCTTAAACGTGAATTTCGGAGAAAAACTTGATATACCGGATTTTCCCAGTTTCCTTCTTAGACAGTTCCTTCACACCGAGGAAAAACCTTTTTCATGCTAGCTATGCCCGATGACATTTTCTAATAGTGACAATTTGAAAACGCATATCCTAGTGCATACCGCAGAAAAACCTTATTCATGCATGTTGTGTCCGAAGACATTTTCTAAGAGTGCTAATTTGAAAAATCATATACGAATTCACACCGGAAAATAACCTTATTCGTGCGAGCTGTGTCCGAAAATATTTTCTCAAATGGGTTATTTGAAAACGCATATTCGAGTTACACGGGAGAAAAACTATTTACATTTTTTTACTACACAAAAAAAATAAAAAAATATATATCATTATAAAATCAATACATTCATCACTCCGTTCGGAATCTAAAATTATGTAGTCAAAATCGTTGTATTTGTTAGTCTTGCTAAAACTTAAAAAACGACTCAACCGATATGAATATTAATTTTTATTTTTTTTGCTTTAATATAGGAGTTGTTTAATTTTAAGAGAAATAATAATGAAACTCTAAAAGAAAGGTAAAAAAAATCTTCTGCTTGTATAAAAGCCAAAAGTGACTGACTGACATACACTTAACTCAAATCAGTCTGTGGACCGCTGATTAGCCTGAAATTTTGCATACAAATAGCTACTACAACGTGAGCATTTTTTAAGAAAGGATTTTTAAAAATGCGACTTCTAAGGGTATTAAAAAGGGTAAAAGGGGGTAAGCATAGAAAAATAAGGCTATGGATATAAAATATTTTTGTCACTTGTTTTATTATACGATTAATTATTAACCACCTAATAAAGGATTTTCCAAAGTTCAACTTCTTTAAGAAGGGTAACAATTGTGAGACTCGATGTCTAGCCAAAAACGCTAGAGCTATGAATTTGAAATTGATCAATAGTTTAGTAGTTTTAATTTGATCATAACACTGGCTAATTAATCCCCCGATAACGAAAGGTAGTCGTGTGTATGAACGGAACAAAATTTTCAAACGGAATAGTATTAATCTAAAATATCTGTAAATATTGCACACGACAACAAACTTATAATATCGTGTAGTGGGGAGAAACACAAGAGCGGAATCCACCATTTCTCTCTGGCGTGCGAGAGTGCGTGTTTCCGTAGAAAATAAATCAATGTCGCTATAGCTGCAAACGGTTCATGCACATTGAAAATCGCGTGTGTACACAAGCTCTGTGTATGCGTGCGTGGGTAGATGTGTGTGTGTGTGTGTGTGTGTAAAGCTAAAGGCACAAAAGCTTTTGGTTAAATCCAATGGCTCTCATTATGTGATATGACGATTTCGGAAACTTGCGCCTCATCCCTGTCGCAATACATACATAATATGGTGGTAAAATGATTTTGTCATGGTGGAGGGGGATGTGGTTTATTTTTTTTCTTTTGATAAATATTTGTCAAAAGCATATTATATTATAAGTATTGAAAAAAGGTCATGGGAAGGGATCTATTCCCTCATCACCCTCCCCATTTGACCATAGATTAAACAACATTTAGGTATAAATATTGCCTACAGAAATATAATTATTCAGCGATTAAAATGTACAGTGACATGTTTGTACAATTTAAATTCAATACTTACGAATTCATCGGGGCAGTGTGCTCCTACTGTAGTATACGTATCTTATGAACTCTACGCACAAAAAAAAACACATTGAAAAAATTTAATTATACTACAAAAATCTGTAGATCTACTCATGAATTGCAATATAATACAATTAATAGTTAATATTGTACATTTTAACGATCTATTTATTTTTATGTAAGCCTTGTTTTCAATTTTATCGGTTCGATTCGATAAGGATAAATCATTCGGCTAAAAATAGTAACACTACAACGAATGTATTTTCTGCAATCCGAAAGCTCTTTGTTATTATAACTAATATCGGCGATCGTATGGTAATGACCGTTACCTAGACGTTTTTTCCAAAAGTACATGCAACACCAGTATTAATCGTTACAAATGTCAATTACTCAAATTTTGCAGCTATGCATAAGTGCCGTTCTTATCGAAAAAAAAAAAAAAAGAATTTTATTTTACTATTATATTCTAAATGTACCTCTGCAAGTGTTCGTGTGAAACACTCTGCTTGTCTCTGCACGTATATTATATGTGATATAGCAGCGCATGTGCGTTCGCATAGACAAAACGGTTTAGTGTAATATTAAGTACACGAATAACAAAGAGACTAGCATCGGTGTTTTTTAGCGGCAGTGAAATCCGTTTGTACGAGCTCTCGAACGAATAAAACGAATAAATATTTGCAGTAGAAAAAAGAAAGAAAAAAAATATTTGTAAATATAGAAACGTTTGAATCGATCGGCTATCGCGTTTAAACAGTTCGAAACGAACAGTTTTTTTTTCTGCAAAGAAATAATAATATTTCATAATTTACCGAACGAATCGGTAAAAGCTTTCAATGATAATATAACAGGATAATACTTTGTTATATAATAATATTATAATGCATTTATATTCTGCGTAGGAATAACGTAAAAAATATTAAATTAAAAAAAAAAAAAAAATTTTATTTATTTATTTTTTTCATTCTCAATGGTGGGATATTATAAACTAAAAAATGACTTGAACAATAAAACCGATTGTTTTTAATTTGTAGATTTAGAACTATATTAAAAACAACATCGTTTTGACCGATATTCGATTATTATTAGTCTCATTACCATAATGTGTTTAAAAGTATTCAAACGTAATATTATTATACCTACATAATATTATGATGCAGAACTCGTCGATTAAAGTTGTTATACTGGCTCACGCATAATATCATATCTACAGCCGATGGTGATCATAAATTCTACATAAAAAAAAAAAAATTGTAAAAAAAAAAGTACTAAACCGGCCTCATACAAAATTAGGCACGCATAGAAATTAAACATTTTTTTTTTCTTAGCACTTCGAATAATTACTTGTAGTGAATTTTAATGCACAACGATTGCAATGCGCGACGAATTCCAATCATGCGTTATGTGTCAATGACAATCAGTATTATCGACAGGTCCTGTGTTACGGTGGTTAAATTGGGTGTATTTGAATAATCCCATAAACGTATATACTGTGTTCCATCGACATCCGGAAATGTTTTAAATTGATACATATTATGTAATAATATTATTATTGTGTGTACACAAATCAATACGAATCCGGAATCATATTCGTTCGACGTATATACGTAGCAAAAATAATACGTATTTTACAATACATTGCTGTCGGTATGCTCACAAGCGTACGTCGGTCATGAAATATGAAGCAATCAACTCACCATCAGTGAAAATTAAAGCCGGATATTTGGTAACGTAGTAGTGGTTATAACTTATAAGTATAAGCTCCTGTAGGTTTTTAACGAACAAAAACAACGGTATCTTCATTAGTCCCTAATCGTAATTCGATATTATTTTACCCATGAAGTCCACAATATATAGACTATAGTACTACTATATGCCGTGTCATGCGTCGCACTGCAGGACAATAATATATTATTATTACTCGCATACACACTAATACAATTTGATCACCCATGCGTGTACTTCACGCATATCTTTACGTAATACTCGACGAAATTCCATTATTCTTCATAATATTAATACACGAATTTATGTCGTATAATTTCATAATATTGGTAAATTCTAGAGTTAAGGGTTGAGACTAGGTACTCGTGGAAATTATAATATTTATGCAACCTCATTGATTACATCGACGTTATCGTTTGTTTATTCCGTAGCCAATGAATGATTTTTATTTGTATACTTTTAGCATTGGTATTTGGTTGTAAATTTTATACCACAAAATTGTCGTATCTTCGTGATACTACGTTCATATATTATATAGTACAAAAGTGATAAAAATATACACCTAAACAATGAGGGATCAATGAATTGATGACTTTGAAATTACACTCAGTAATATGAGCAAGTGTTGTTGAAGGATCAATGTAGTTTTTCTATATAAAAAACTGAAAAAGTGAAAAGTGAGAGAAGCTCGTGTTAGGATGTTCGTGAAAAGTCATTTCGGACGTATGTGTCATGTGTACATTCTTCAACAAGTAACGAGGATGCTATGAAAAGCCGAGAAGGATGCGTTTTCTTTTCGCAGTGATGTCAGTCGAAATTAAAATTAAACAGTTGATACCTCAAACGAGCCGAGACCATCGTCTAATTAATAATGATCTAGCTGTTTATACGAGACTGTCGAATCGCGAAAACAAAAAACTCTTCTTTAAACAGCTTTTTTACAAATTTTTACCAACAGTGCAAAATTATTCATTTATCTGATTCAATCAATTCCGGTGCTTTAATACACTATAGTCCGGTTAACCTATATAAATTATATACACAACTTCCCGCAACAAACTCTTTCCTGACGTACGCTGGCAGTGCTGATACATCGGGAATCCTATATTCGTACACGGTATTATTGTTCGCGGTAATGGAGAGAGAGAGCCACTCTTTGTCCGAATCGGCCAGAGCACAATAATAATGATGACCCGGGTTTCTCAAGCGTAACGTGTATTGTACGAACTCATGTCACACGATATCGCATTACGCGCACGCACACACAAGCACTCACGCACGTACGCACAAGTACATGCATAACACACGCACGCACACGCACTCGGATGAAAGTCGAAAGAAAACACAACATAATGATATACACAACTACCAACCGCGAGTTATAATATAATATTATGTGCACTGAGCACCAGCAGTTGTGTATATTGTACGTAATCGTTGACGTGTGCCCGAGATGGTGATGGCGTCCGAGCAGCGTGTTCAAGGACGAAAATATCATTAAACCGAATAGCCAAGTCTAACATTATTCGGAAATAGGTATTATATCAAGTGCCCGTGTAAGTGCAGTGTACATTCTATTAACAGTGGGAAGCGGTTGAAATCACGTCGCCATCGTGGTATACCCATGAACTAGGTAATCCGTTGTAGCCGACGAGTGGCCGACCTGGTAGTAGATATGCAGTTTGAAATATATCTTTCGTGTTATTTGTAAAACAATGCTCAAAAATCAAAACAATATTTCTCATCCGATCACGCTTTGTGTTTGCAAATGATTCCTATTCTCATAATTTTCCATAGTTCTGTACACGGGTTACGTTACGCCCTAAACAGAATCTTGCAAATCATATAAAATCTCTCTGAGCGATCGGTCGATCTATGAATCAGTTTTCAAAATTTGTTTTGATACGTATCTAATTAAAATGATTACTTTAACCACATTTTCCCAGAACATATTCCTCAAGATACTTGGACACGAATGACAGCGTACACTGGTACCGCGAAAATCAGTGATGTTCCCATAAATTTTGTTAAGAATATACTATACACCAACGAGTCTCTCAACACGGTAATATTTGTAATATTTATATGAATATATACTGTAATGATAAAAGAGATAGGTGTAAATATTAACAAACAAATTTTAATAATGCCAATTGTCTGATGGAAAAATAATAATGCCCATTACAAAAATAGGCCAAAATCTAAACAATTGTTGTTTAATGGATTGCTATACTATGTAAATTTAATACTTCTTTACGATCTGCTCGAGAACATACGTAGTATATCCGTGAATTTTCAAAATAATGTTGCGAATATATGGCATGTATGTAGTCAGTAGTCACACATCCTACGACCTATGACAGCGGTTCCCAATCTGTGGTACATGGAAAGCTCGTAGGTGACACACTAATAAATTTTTATTTCACAAGTATATCGAAGAGGGATCATTTAGCGTATTCGAGACCCTAACTACATTTTAGGTAGAAAACGGAATCCAGCCAAATCAAATGTAATTACTGACATTGAAGTCTACCTACGATCACTAAAATCTAACATTTCTGAACAAAAAAATAATTATTAAGTCAGATGTTTAACGTGAAAAGTTTTCACAATGCGTAAATGATACACGGATCAAGTAAATAAGTTAGGAACCACTGGCCTATGGGCTCACCTCTGGCGATATATAATATAATCAAAAAAACATTTTTTCGTTTATTGATTCACTTATCGTTATCACTTATATTAATATAAGCGTTTGTACAAAAATGCTTTCTAGATACATATAACTATTCGAAGTGCCTGGTACACATGAGCTTTTTCCGTCGGTGCTAGTGGAAGTATAGGTCTCACGAAAGATCTGTAATAGTTTACCATACACCACTGCAGGTGATGACGACGGACGGACGTTTAAGGGACCTTTGAACACATTTCACATCAGTACGTTACAACTTACAACGCACCAACTTCATATGCTATTACAGTACTTAGTGTGTGTGTGTACGTTGATGAAGGAGAACATTATGAAAACATAAGTCTATAGGTAATAATATTATTACACGGCGTTCGATATGGTTTGTGGACGCGTGGTGTGCGTTTTAATAATTATAATACCGTCCAAGGTCTAAACAATTTACGCGACCAATTGAGTGTTAATTGAAATGAAATAAAAAAAAATAATAATAATAATAATAATAATAATGATAACAAACCAAGTGGGTCGTCGGATTAGATGTGTACCGGAGGTGGGGACTTACGTAATGGATTGCGGTTTTTGTTTAATTTTTCACACACACACACACACACACACATATATATATATATATTAAAGAGAACGGCTAAAAAACGGCATGACGCGCTACCGCATGCACGCGCGTATACAGTCGACGCTGAAAAACTCGAGTTCCGACTCGCATCGATCCGCGCCACGACGATGAGCTATTTACACGTGAATCGTCCTCGGCTCGCATGACGTAACCCTTTTGCCACGAGAACAAATATAATGCGTTCAAAATACGCATCGTGTGTATAAGCAGTCAAATCCCTATATATTTAACGAAACACTCGACTTGACGTTTTTCTTTTTCTTTTAATAAAACCGTGAAATTTTCAGAAAAAACGTTCCTGCTCAACGAATTGAATTTCTAATTTACTACCTGTTCAATGTTATCGTATATTATTACTCTTATGATAACCATTCACAGAAAGATAAACGATCTTAGGTGGGAAAATGTAACGAGTTTTGATATACGAGCACACGTCATCCATATAAATCATAAAGTCTATTATTAATATTATTTATTACCTACTGTAAACAGTGTACTCAATATTAAAATATATTATTATTTTAGATTATAAGTGTATACATTTTATTTCGCATTGTGTACTATTTGCATCATATAGGTCTCATACGGTCAAAAAACGTGTTTTTTTCAAGCGAAAAAATTTAAATTTATTTTTTAACGAATTTCTACGTAAATGAACCATCGAGTTTTGACTAATAAATAGAGATTTGCAGCTGCATGCGCGTACGTATAATATTCATAATATCTTAACACTGTACATTATTCGTAAGTGTATAATCTATAATGGCACGGAGCTGATTTTTCGGTACGAGGGGGCGAGAGATAGAACGATAGCAGGATGGGCGGGTGTGTGGGAGCGTTAGACACGAATCTCCCTGCGGCCGAGTCACGTATTATTACAGGCGATTTTCACCACATATCCTTTGCGCACGTTAATGACGACGTTTTTGGTTTCGTGAAATGCCGGTGTGCGTTAGGCCTGTACGCAAAACGAACGGACATGCAATCGCCACTGCGGCGGCAAGTGGTGATATGGGGAAGTGTTGGCGGTAATTATAAGGGTGTCGTGCGAACACAACCGCAGTAGCGAAACGAGTACGGTAATAATATGTTAATGCACGTGGCGCGGCGGCGTAGGTATAGTAGTATTTTATTGTTTCACGCGAGTGGAGTGCCTGCTGAGGGAAATCGCGGAGGAAAACCAATTATACCGGGTGATCCAATGCGCGCACTATGCGTACACGGATGCTTTTACACGGGTGCGGCAGTCTGCGTGTTCTGCGTTGTCGTCTGTTATTATTTGTGGTAGGGGGAGGGCTTATTTTTACATCGGATTCGATGTCAAACAACGAAATTTACGGCTGACCCTCAACAACTGCAGTCTTTGCCAAAGGTATAAAATATATATACGCACAAGAACTGAACCGCGGTGGAATGTTTGATGATACTATATCATATCGTAGATACACTACATTTGACTTTATTGTTCGACGCTTGTTTTATACATATACATATATTTTTTAACGTGAAATAAGTGCTTGGCCGTCCAGATTTGCAGAGATTAAAAAGCACGATGATGCCACGGAAGAAAAACTGATCAGAAATAAACGAAATACGATTAGGTCCGAAGAATGCGTGACAAAAATAAACAAATAATGAAATGACGAAACGGCCGGTGGATTGAGTGCCGACAAGCGAATTTCGAATGCGTATACAGACAAAAAAACGTACAACCCTTCAAATAGAATACGTGTAACTAGTGTGCTCGATATTTATTTAGCTAGTTTGTAAAATATGATTTTCTTTTTCTTTTCCTTTTTCTTCATATAATCAGGAAATTATGAAGGATGCAGCCCGCGAACGTGCAATATAGGGAGGATTTGAATTGTTGACACTTCTTTTTCTCTACATATATAATATATTATATACACGCGAGACTAATGTTTATGAGAAACTTGTCAGAAGGGAGCAGCTTTTTGACGAGCCATATCCTCTTTGTGTACAGATACATAAAAGCATTTTTGAAGTATAGTAGCAACTTCGGCGTTGTATATTATATTATACGCACTGCGTATGTTCGAAAAACACCACTCGGGGAAAACCTCTCGTCGAGTACAACAAAACTCTCGATACAATAATATAATGATATAGTCGCACCGCTAAACGTAAATAATATATAAAAATATTTTTGTTTCTTTTCATATCATACTAAAATAGACCACGAGTATTCAACTCCGTAGGAATGCGTTAATTAATATTATAACTAAATTCCATTATATTTAATATTATGTTATATAATATTATGTGTATAGATTTATGTGAAAATTAATTGAACAACAAATACAATACAATAGGCACAGGAAACCCCCTTTTGTTCTTCTCCAATCTCGTTGGGTTTTCGATTAATATCACGGCGGCGTTCTTTGGCTGTACACAGAGTGGCTCCGGAGAACGTAATATTATAGTTAAATACACGTACCCGAATCGAGTGCCCTTTGTAAAAAATTGAATGTTCAGAAACAACAGCTGTTGTTATGCAGGGAATAAACAGTAGCGATTGTAAGTGTTTTCAATTTTAGACGACGACGTACCCACGTATCTATGTATATACTTCAAGCGTATGGAAATCATTGGAAAAAGTCCAATAGTGAAGATTGAATGCATATGTTTCGGAGAACAATAAAAATAAATTTTCAAATTTTTCTCGTACCTAGAGGTAATTTCCAATTTTTTAATACTTGTATTTAAAAATTGATAAATGTGGTTTTTAGCCATATATGTTGTTGAAAATATAAAAAGCAAAATATTGTTCTACTTTTATTAATACACGATTTACATAGTGATTATAAGTCAATTATCGTGACACACTTTATGTGTATACACAGTCCGTAATGTATTATGTGTAACATATTACAAAGGTACGATGCAGTACTGTACTAATTACTAATATAATATACATATGCTCGGGAATAGGAAAAACAAAGTACACACACACACACACACACACACACACACACATACCTTAAGGCCGTTATAATAGGTAGGTACTTAAAAACAATAATTATTAATAGGTAAAATAACTAAGTAATAACTGATTATTACTAAAATAATAATAACTGCAAACTACATGGTTCCTTATATCCCACAAATGTAAACGAATAGATTTAAATTTCAGCACTAAAATGTTCAGTGACAGACACATTATACTGTCTATAAGAGAATGACATTAAAAAAAAAAAAATAACCCACAACATACTTGTTTTCTATACTTTCAAATGGAATCCAGTGCAGTGATAGATATAATATAAGAAAAGACTCTTAATATATTGCAGATGCTGAAACTTAAACTAACCAAAAATGTACGCCGTTATATTTTTTGCAGAAAACGGTAAATTTCACCGTACATCATACTGATAAACCTTTGTAAAAAGAAACTCGACCAAGTGTGTTGCGATTTTGAACACTGCAGAATATATGATGTAGATGACGTTTGTCTTTCGTTTAACTTTCAAGTCGTAAATCGAAAATGTACTATTATGTTGTTTTCTCGAACGCTTACCGGAAGAAATGTTGGGTTACACCAGGCTTTTTTTCGTTTCCGGTTTTCGTAAACGTACGAAAACCCGATAAGAAATATAAAAATATCACTTTATACAAAGTATTAAAGTGTTTAGATAAATCCCGAAAAAAGTTCGATCGTAGACAGAAAAGAAAAGTGTAGAGCTTTTAATACAATTCATTCTTCCGCACGTCACAGCAGGACACATGATCACAACAGACGTCATAAACAGCGCACTCGTTCTATACAGTGGTACAATACATAACCACCGTGTTCCTATCTGCAGATGGTTGTCCCTGACGATTCTACAATTCAGGGTCACATTCTTTGATGTACGACCGCACACCGAACTTTTTTTTATCGCGCTCGCATAATGCGAATGATTTTGCTACACATAATTCGCTATGCACCGGTCCCGGTATATACACGTTACCAGTGTTTCTTTCAGATAATTTTCTCAGTTTTCTCTGAGAGGGGAGGGGGATTTGAAAAATTCAGAGGGTGACACAAATTTACAAAATTTTCAAAATGAACAAATTCACAGACCTCACAAGTATACACATAAGTAGTAGTGTTATTATTATTATATTCGTATAGTTAGTATTTATTTTAAAAATTAATGTTATAAATATATTTTTGATTTTTCATATAATTATAACAGCTGTATACATTTTTTAGTCACACATTTTTTGCATGTAGGCATACTTAAGTGATATATTAATATCACATTATTACTTAACAGTTAACTCATAAGAAAATCAAATACTTATAAAAATTTAAATGTGGAGGTACATAAAAAATGAATTACTGATTTCCATTGGGAAAAATAATTTTTTAAATGTAGAATATTAACTCATATCTAATGATTTTAACTTGTAAGTTGTTCATCCTGATATCAAAATAACATTTTCCTAATATTTAATATTTCTTTATTATTATTCTTCAAATTTTTCTCCAGTGGGAATGAGGCTTTGGATATCCTGAGAAATGCCTAAAAGAAATACTACTATATGTACCCATTCCTCCCCTAAAAATCCTGTCAACTATAATATCACGATTTAATTCAAATTTAAATTCTTCAATTGGTGTCCTACGGTTTCTATATTAACCGAAATTTTGCATAAACGTTATATCTCCACATAGCTCATATTTCACTTATTATCCAATTATTCGTCATATATTATATTCATCGAAGCTAAATGCTACTAGTGAGTGGTTTCTTATTCACATAACCCCATAATATTTTTATCATTTCAATCTCACGTACACTTATTGTGCTAAACTGTATTGATAGTATATTCTTAAAAATAATTTTAAAAAAAATTTGAATTCGGATATATATACTTTGGTATTGTGCAAACAATTGAATATTGCTATTTTATAACTGCCTTTTTCGTGTAAGGTATTTAAAAGTTATTGTGTAATATTATCCGTAACTATTTGTATATTTTACTTAACTGTTGAGATCTAATAGTTTAGTACCTACTGAAAGCTACATAAATATAAATAAAAAAATATATAATATACATTTATATATACGATCCATCCAATTTTAAGCGGCCCTCACAAGATCAATATTATTGAAATTATTTTGGTTACTGACAGTATTATTGATCGTGTAAGTGTGAGTACTGTCAGTATAGTAAAACGATACTGCAGATGACTGATAAAAAAATTGGATATCGAGTCGTCAGTAATTATTTACTGATGATAATATTGATAGTGTGTGGTGGATAATGACAGCTCTTCCGTATTAACATCTCAGCGATGGATATTGGTCAAAGTACAAGCCGTGAATTTCGCGATCGGGACGTTTTGTACAATTTTATTTTTGTACACACACAGTTTGTACACTGTATACAAATCCGAACTGTGGGGAATTTGTTCTAAAGAATATGCAAACAGAGATCAAAAAAATGCTACCTATAAAAAACTTCTGGCTAATTAGAAGCATTTTAACATCTTTCGGATGAGATAATTCAATTTAAAATATTCAAATGTATGCTTTATCTGATTTTATTCAGAATATTATAATTGCAACATACGCCTTTAACACTTTTTGTTTATCCATTTTTGCAAATTTAAAGAAGGCTATATATTGTTACCTATATTGTTATATGGCCAAATTATATGATATTACCTATATGATATCCTTTGAACGGCACGTCAACCGTTCGAAACAATTTCATACCTACGCTATGCATAATATCCATCTGCATCTCGATATAATGGCAAACAAATCGCAGTATTATAATGTCAACAATTAATAATTAAACTTATATAAGTAAACACTCACCGATATGACGGGGTTTCACATTGTTATCCACGTGCGCTGCTGCAGTTAGTATTACACTCATACGCGGAGGAAGTTCTTATAAATATTATTAATACACGTACGTATTGCGTGTGTGTAGAAGCCATCAAAGCAGCACTATAGATCGTCAAAGCAAAATCTTAAGACAAATAAAATGATAATATACTTTGTAGTCGGGGTATATTATTTCGGTAGTTTTATGGCGGTATACGAGTGTGGATAACGGGTGTGTGTGTGTGTTTGTTCAATCTAAAATTTGAACGAAAACCAATCGACATAATAGCAAACGAATCTCAATCGCAATGAAATATAATGTCGACAATTAACAATTAAACTTATAATTATAAATACACTCGCCAATGTGACGGGTTTCACGTTGTTGTTCACGTGCGCTGCTGTAGTTAGAATTATATTCATACGCAAAGAGAGGTCCGCAATATATAATTAATTATTATACATGTACGTATGTGGAAGGCATTAATCGTCAAAGCAAAATTTTAGGACAAATGAAATTGTATGACATACGTCGTAGTCAGATAATATTATTTCAGTATATTTTGAGGTTTCGTGTTCGGCGATACAAATGTGTGTGCTCAATATCAAATTTGAACAAAAACATCATATTTTATATATATTATTACAAACAATAGACGATTCACATAATTACTTAACGCACGAGGCATGGAGATGAATGCTATACATTTTCCTGTACTCGTTTTGTCCGGAAAACGCGTATACATCTGTTGAAATATACATCGAATTTTATAATATAGTGTTTTACATAGTACACCTATAAACGGCATACGCATAAAGGACAACAGAAGGGTTGAACATGAGCTGATTATTATTTTGATTTATGCCATCACGTGAGTATATACCTAAACTAAGTGAAATAATAGTCTGAATTATCTGAAATATTATTTTTGGTACTTAAAAGTTTTATTTATATAGAAGAATCAAGATACTTGTAATCCAAAACGTTTCCGAATTGCGACACGCCCGTTCTTGGTCTTTTGCCGTTTAATAATCATATTTTTCAGTTTAAATATGTCATATACGAAAATATGTAATGAATTTGTCACGATCAAGCCTTAAACAATATTGCCTTACAATTCCCGTTCGGTTCGAAAATTATATTTTTACTTATAAAAAAAAAGTATCAATGTTTGTGAAAATCAACTTTTTTTAATGCAAACGTGAACTTTGTGTACTTTTGAAAATTAAGTTAACGATTTCTGATTGCTCTTCCGCTACGATAAACAGTTTTTGCAAGGAGGTGTGTACGATACTTAATTTCTATAATAATTAATTCTTATAATAATAGCCAACAGCTGTGTTTGAGCATCTCTTATAGACCTTATTATGTATGATCATTTTCTGTTTTTGTATAACTTTTACTATTAATTGTTAGAAATAAAGCTTTAAGATGTGTAAGTTAACATCTTGGTAAGTATTATTATTTTCATGTAACTCTATTTTATATGTATAATAAAGAATCTAGAATTTTTTTTTTCAATTATCAAAACCTTTGTGTTAAGTATTAGCATTCAAGCTCGATTGTATTTACGATTATATACAACAAAATCTCGTACTGTTATACTGCTATAAATATTTTTCACAGATAAGTATATTACACTAATATTCAATTGTAGTATCATCATCATGTAATGCTAAATCTGATATAGGCGAGTTTTATTTTATACATTCACAACTGCTCCTTCACCTCAACTTTGTTGTACCATTTAAGCTTTAAAATATGGATGTAATGTTCATACGATACTAAATCATACTTACAAAACTATACCTATGGGATTACAAATTAGTAAACACAACTGTTTTTAACATGATCGAATTATACAATACTACATAACATTATTATCAGTTTCCATACAGTGAAGCTGATGGGTTTTAAGATTTTAATCAGGCATGTGTGCTATACTTTTGCCGACAACATAAGTTATTTGTTTTGGTATGTACACAATATACAACTGTGTAATACGGAAACTTACATTATGATCAATTTTAAAGAAAAAAGTTGTTTGTACACAATAGGTATACAGTGAACTATACAAATACTTGTATACGTAAATTCCCCATCTGATCATCCCTTTCACTTTACAGTATGAAAGACGAGTGAGTTTTAATTTCTCCTCAACCCCTTACGTATCTTTGAGGTGAAAGGGAACTTTGCCGTTCCCGCTGTAACTCCTTTTCCCCCGTACAATGACTCCCCTTCCCATTTCATTTTGAAGGTCCGTCGCTGACGACTCCACCGCAGTATCCAACAACAACCTCATCACTGCGTCTATATCCGTTGGCAGTTGCACCTCCTCCGGTGATTCACCACACATATATAATCAGTAATCACATATAGTTAGGGACGAATATATAATAAAACGTACAAGTTATATCTAAAATCGGTTGCGGATTGTCCTCGACGTTTTAAAAAACAGATGTTACATTCTTTATCAGAATTTTGTAAAAAAAAAAATTTTGATTTTCCATACAGTACCGACGAGCAAAATGCATAGTATGTATACCTATATACGCCGTAGTCAACTTGCCTTCTTTATTATTATTATTATCTCTTTTTTTTTTTACACTAAAATTCTTGGCACCTCTCCTTATTCGTTCTCCCCGCGGCAGACACATTAACCTTATTACGAGATATTATAGGTCGTAGCATGCGTCATCTGCATCCATTCGGATCACGAGCATATACCTATGTGTACTATAATAGTTTTACATAATATTAAATGAGTCTACGTCAGTTGGTCGTATACAATTGGTCGTGGTAAAATTTGTTGTCTGAAATTGGTCGTTTTGTAAATTGGTCGTTTGGTAAAATAATCGTACCTAGTATATTTTCGTCGCGAAACGTGAATACAGGTTAAAAACGTTATGAAAACTGGAATCTGATTTATCGAGATTACTTGACTATTTTGAAGAAAAGTGGGTTGGTAAAATGGACAGGAACGGGAAAAGGAAAAATCTGAAATTTTCAATTACAATTTGGAATTGCTATGTTGATGAATACAACCTTCCAAACACTAATAATTCGGTAGAAGGATGGCATAATAATTTTTCATCCATATTAAATGCTATTCATCCTAGCATTTGGAAATTTATAAGAGCCCTACAAAAAGAAGAAAAACTAAACCGTCTGAAAATGGTCCAATGTTGCACTGGAGCAGAAACCCCTAGAAAGCGAAAGAAATATAATGACACCGCTTGAGAGGATAAATACAATATGTAAAACATTTAATAATATAACATTTGATGAATATATATCTGGGATATCTCATAACTTATAATTATTGTCACATATATAATTTTTACACATATTATTTTTTAAAACTTATAATTATTGTCACATACATTAAATTCAAAATGATGACCAAATATGTTTTTTTACATAAAACACATATTATATTGAAAATGACTAATTTACCAAACGATCAATTCACCTAACGACCAATTTACAAAAAGACCAATTTCAGACGGCAAATTTTACCACGACCAATTTCATACGACCAATTGACTGTACCCTATATTATACATATAATAACAATACCCTTGTTCTCTGGTGGTAGAAGGCCACAATAGTTAACTGCACTCCCTTGGTAAAATGTTCAACTACTTGTACGGTACACACGGACAGATGCGCGCTTATCAGTGAGTCAACGCGTGCCGTTTGTTCGGTCAAATCGAAATGATTTTCGTATGCGTTCCGTATTTGCCCAACAAGATCGAAACCCTAAAAGACTGGCACGCTACGAGCATAACACGTGCACATAGGTATTCCTACATTTATATGCGCGCACACAACGCGTTTGCGTTTTTGTTCGATGTCACCACGGGAAACGCAAGGGAACGCATGAGCGACGATCTGTGTATAAAATCATATTATTATTATATAATATATTTTATTAACATTCGAGGGCGAGACAAAGGACGGGGAAAATTACATAATATTATATTGCTTATGCTTCAGCCACATAATGCCGCGAGTATGTGCACATAAAAAGACAGTTGCACAACTGCACGCGGACAAACAGTATGCCTATATTCTGTGTTTCAACCCTTTGGTGCCGATGCTGTGGCTGGGCGTTGAACGCATATATAACCCGCGGAGTACAAAGAGTTTACTATTATATATATTCCTCGAGAAACGCAAACGAGTCGAGAAGCCAACTATTTACAATATATATATATATATATATTTTTGTGTGTGTGTGTGTGTGTGTGTGTGTGTGTGTGTGTGTGTGTGTGTGTGTGTGTGTGTGTGTGTGTGTGTGTGTGTGTGTGTGTGTGTGTGTGTATGTGTGTATGTAGCGTGCAGAAACTACGTAGTTCCTGTTTTTTTTTTCTGGATGAAATCTTTTGTTTGTTCTTATTTTTAGATTGCGCGCGTGCGCACAAATATATATGGGCTTTCTCTAAGAAATACATCTCGTTTCGTTCACGCGCACGCGTATGGAGAGACCTGTGTTACGTTTTTGTTATGCTTTATTGGAATATTAAATATACATTTCGAAATAATGAGAAATAAAAACTAAATGATAACGGTCCACTTGATCTGTGTGCGCACACGCACACACGTTAGCAGAAAACCAACAAATTTCCGTCTGAGGCAATAATTAGATAGACATCGTTTCCATATTTTATAACCGGCCGTAACAACATGGAAATTTTAATACATTTTTTTCCCTACACGCAATATTTTATACGGCATAATACATATACACTTGCGACGGATTAAGAACATCGTACTGAGTGTGAAAAAACAACAATAAATGTCGACATTCCTAAAAAAAATATGTCATTAAAAAGAAGCATTATGCAACAGTACAGGTCGTAAAATCGACGTATATATATATATATACTTAAAAGTTAGAATAACCAAGCTGTATTTCTCCGTCCAAGTATATGATTTAAACGCATTTGGAGAGAAAAAAAATTAAACTCAAATGACAAAGTTTATATTCTATGTGACGTAAAAATAACTTTGTTTTTTTCTACTTTAATTGTATACTTTTGGCTTTAAATTTCCAAGGTGCGTTCCGCAAAAGGCAGTGTTCGCTAAAACCGTTTTTAAATTGTACGAATATTTCACTAAATTATACATTATCTCAATATAGTATAAGTATAAGAGTTAGAGTATAAAGCTCAACAAGATATTACACAAGTACACACATTAACCACGATATCCGGCTGGATATTTTCGTAACGCAACTGTACACCAGAATAATAGGGCCAGTATAGCATATAAAACATCAATATATTTAATTTAGACAGACATTAATCAACGTTAATAAGCTTAATGAATTCAATTGAAAGTGGCGCAATGACAACAATAATAATTGCTTTCCGAAAAACAAATCGTTGATTTGATTTCTATAAATGCATTGCTTCCTCTTTTCCATAATATAATATAATATGAACGATAGATCAGAATAGTATGGAGTTCCAAAAGTGATATTTCAATAGCTTTGACGACGCTTCAATGCGAGTACCTTGTAAATAATTATTTTATACGCAATAAAACAACATTTTACCCTAATAATATATGTTGACTATATTCTAAACGTTTTATGTTTTTAAAATATAGATAATAAAGCTATTTTGGCTAGATAATTTTTATTTCTTCATTTTTACACAAATTTTTAAAATTTACAATACAACCTACAAAAACACAATACCCTGTAAGGAAATAAAAGTTGGGCAAATATTTCGACACACCTTCTTCTTGTTATGATAATTTTTCGCACCATTGAGAAATGTATCCGGTATACAACAAAGGACCCATCAAGTGAAATTATTATTCAATACAAGCGAGAACAAAGGGCGAGTCGAACGGAAATTATTTTTTTAACAAAATTATATTTACAATCTGTAATATTTATATACAATACAATAAGTAAATTTTATAGTCAAAATTAGGTACAAAAATATGAAATGGCGTGTAGAGAGGACTCACCATTGTGGAGACTTGGGGAAAGGAAAGAAAGTTGTAACTGTTATTATTTTATAAATCTACAGTAGTACCTGTACTTAAGATAATAAAATATACGAAACATACATGTGTCACGCCTTAATGAGTAATTATTTTCAGCAAATAAATATACAATATACAAATAAAACGTTTTATACTTGAATATTATTCATTATCTGTACATATTTGTTATGCTCATGCGATGCAATTCTAACCATGGTTTATGGTCTGCAAATAAACCATTTTATTAACTTAGGTAATCGTTCCTAGTGTTCCTACTACATTTTCTCCTTATTTTAATGTTTATCAAAAAATATTGTATTTATGTTTGTAAAATGCGTTCCCCTGCCAGATCCTTAACATAAAAAATATTTTTTTAATTTTTTTTATTTTTTTTTCTGGAGTCTAGTGAGAAAAATGTTTGAATCTCATAAGTATCGTATAATATATTCTAAGAGTTTAAGTGATATATTAAATAATCGCATATAAGTATGACACTTTATAGTGACTTTAATTTTGAACCAAGATAATGTGTAAAATAAATCCTATAAGACAAACCGACGGACTTTTGTCGATACACACAACTGTGTATAATATATCACAAGAAAATATTTTAATAACGGATATTTTTATATGTTTTACGAGTCCTATATAATACGCAAAAATTCAACCCGAACGGACAAAATATGATTATGCTACTGCAAATTTACTAACGTATAATAACAGCACTATTAGCAAACTCTAATAGTCTAGTGATATAACCGATACTACGCAGTACTATATTTACGGCATACACACACCAACAGTGCCTACTCGGCTACTCTTATAACTGTGTACCGCCCTTGACTTATATTTTTGAAACATAATACCTTTATCCTTTTATCCTTTATTGAAAGTCTGCGGAAAAAATATGTTTTCTTACTGTGATCGCAACAAACGGATTAAAATACTTATCTATACAACGCCGTACAAGTAGCAAAAATAATAAAATATTGAAGCAGTTGTTTCGAATAAAATATATTGGATTATTTATAATTTGTTAATATACATGTGCACTTTCAAGCCACATAATATAAAGTTTGTGGTTATGGGTTGAATATATTACGCCATTTAAATTATACACATAATATACTATAACGAATTACAGAATTTACCGGCCTATTTCAGACACTTTGATTAAAATGTCAAAAAATAAATAAATTCCCGTAAATATTATACACGCGCTGCAATTAATAAGGGACTTACGACTGAAATCTTGCGGTGAATTGGTTTTGACAGCCGTCAGAAGTGTCGAAAACATAATTCAGAACAAGTACAACGTTTTTTCCCCCTATACCATTATATAAGCTTTATAATATACCAATAATTTAGACTTGTAATTCGATTGAAATACTCGATAGATAAAACGTGAACTTTTTATATTGTTATCGGGTGTATCAAATTCGTAGTGTAGGTACCTACATAAAAGTTCTGCCTATACTTCATAACTCTATAGGTATATATATATATATATATATATATGGAAGATACCCGCACTGATAGAACTATAAACGCGCATTGCATTTAAAGGAAGACGACGAAGAAAAATTAAAATATATAATGTGAACGCACGATGCAGACATGCAGTATATAATATATAATATTGTTTTTGCGTAATCGCAAAGAGTAACTATTACAAAGTTGGGCACACAAATAACAAGTTGTGTATAACACAAGCCAACGAAACAGCGGTGGGTTATTTATTTATTATACGATTTCCGATCGTACGAACGTATGTATACACATCATATTATAGGCGCACCGCACACACTTATTATGCTGCAATATGTCCCAGAACAATTACTATTTTAAAATGGTGGGAGTAATGAAAACTGTATGTTAGCCTATCGCACATTAAGTTGATAAATCCAATTGTGTGACACCCTGCAGTATACGTACGTACATTGTATATGTTATTTGTAGGCAAAAGTACGCGCGCGTAAACAGAAAGATGAATAGAGAGAAAGAGAGAGATACAGAAAGAGATGTATATGTTGCAAAATTATTTTAATGACAAACGGCTATACGGATGCATATAGACCTAGATACCACGAGCGCGGACGTATATATTATGAGGAAAAACGGACGCGCGCGCATAAAAACACACACACACACACACACTTCTAACCAAGGACACATTCGGTTACTGGTTACGTAATAATATATACGTATGTATGTTAATGTGCACAACAAGCCGGTGACGCTCTATTCGCATATTGACCATACTACAGCGGTGACGGCGAGGACGTGGTCGTTTCCTGTTTCAACAGTCATCATATATATATATATTGATATTATTATTATTATAAGTATAATATAACGTTAATTTGGCGCCATTGGGTTGGTAGGCCTGCGCCACCGTCGTGGATGTGCGGAAAAAACAGAAGGGTTACAAAAAAAAAATAAAGGAAAAAACCACTCTGTGAGAGTTTTACAATATATTACAATATTTTATAATGTTATATCGGCGACGTGGAGTTGGGCGAAAAAAAAACCGGTTAAGCAGAATGCGCATTTACCCCGATCTCACCACTCCGTGCACACGGTATATACTTGTTCCGTCCACGCAGTTTTTTTTTTTTTTTATGTCCGACGAAAAACTGCATTGCGGGAAGAGCAGGAGAAAGAGACTGCCGGGTGTACAGGAAAGTGCGTGTGCGTGAGGGAGCGAGTGGCGGACGCGCGCGCATGTGAAGAGGACCCCAATAACAGACGGTTGCCGCGCCGAAAATAATACGATCGAGCGGAAAACGCACGACGTAAATGCATTTTCATTTTTGTTGTGTTGAATAAAATAGAGAAAAAATGGACCGCATGACCATGCACTGCAGTTATTTCACGACGACATGACGATGTGCGCGGGTAAATAATAATATTGTACATACAGCTATAGGTGTTATAATATGTAAATTATATAATATATTACACACCCAGTCTGTACTATAATATGTATATAGTCGAAGAATTTGATTTATTTCGACTTTTACAGCGCCTACGTAGGTTTTGTAATTAATTATTTGAGAAAAAAAAACACTTAATGTCAAAAATACAGATTTATATAGTATAGATATCACTACCTATGCAGATCCAGAGCTCTCGCTAAACGCAATAACTTGCACTATTTTCTATCATTTCATTGATTTTGATCCTATCATAATATATATTATAGTCAAGTTTTTACTTTTTCGTGCGTTTGTCTTAAAATGTGTAAGGTTATGAAGACTCAATAAAGCAAAGTTGCAATACAAAATGTATCACCTATGTATAGTATATTATACGAAAAAGAAAAAACCGTAAATATTACATCATTTAAAAATATACGTATGAAAAAAATAAATAAATACGATGAATGATTATAATACCGCATTGTATAGTACATTACATTCTTTTTAAAAATTAATAATTATAAATATTCTCCTGAAACATATAAAATGTGCGAGTTAAGTTATGAGTAAATCCTTTCGAGAGAAAGTTATTATTTGATTTACAATAATGCATTATGATTTACAAACCAACGTACATTATCAATTTTAATAACAAAATGAAGAAACATTAATTATTATTCTATCAACTAGTTATGAGAGTTTATGGTTTATAACATTAAAAATATTTTCATAATAACTAAAAGCATAAGAAAAAAGACTATACAATCGATGTATAAAAATTGTGTAAAAATTGTATAAAATTAAATATGTACTTCATACACTATATAAATAAAATAACGAACATTTTGGGATCAATTTTGAAGTAACTGTGTAATCAAAATAACAAATATATAAATAATTATTTAATTTTAATTTGTTTGATATTCCATTTGCTCTTGGCCTAAAGAACTTTACGCTACATCATTGATTTGCAGAGCGTTGAAAGTAGACAAATCTTAAACCATAAAAACAGTATATTATAAATTTGATAATTCCGTAAGGAGTGCTGAATAAGGAGTGTTGTTCAGCGTCAATTGAAAGACTTTATAATAAATCGTATAAAAATGATATTACATAATACGTCATTTCTATTTAAATGTATGAATAAATAAATTAAAAAGATAATAGTACCTATTTCATATATAGAATTGTATGATCAGTGCCGAGCACTGTTTGTCTATTTGAAATGCGTAACATAATTAATTGCCGTAATCGAACAATAGATACCTACAGATAAATTAATATATACAACACGTTAATTTACTGTTTACATGACCTCTTGACCTCTAGTAATTTTTAATGTTTATAAAACATTGCAAATAATTGTATATAAAATATAATTAAACAAATTTATTTGTATTTTCTTGTTAAATGTTTTCGTTTATAAGACAGGTATTGACTTCGTTGAAGATAAAAAGGAGTTGAGATATAAGAGTCGGGTGTATAATACTTATACATTAAAAATGAATATATATGTACCATTGATTTTGAAGAATAATTTTCAACTAAGGAGGTCCGGAGGATCTATGTCTTACGAGAGTTTACCTAACTATATTATAGTAAATAAAAATTACAAATAATTTCGTAATCAGGTGGTGAAACCGGATCTACGACAATTGAACGCAAGGAAAACTGAACGCGAAACTTTAGAACGCATTAATGACATAGGAATAATTAATTATAATACCCTAATGTCTTATTACCTTTGAATAATTTAATTTCTTCAAAAAATAAAATAAAATAAAATACTTAATAATAGTCCACATACAATAGTTATAGTGTAAAACTAGCCGATGGTCGAAAACAGTAAGGTGTTGTTTTCCACTTTTCAATGTCAATGTTTTATTATTATTATTATTTTCTTAATACGCATATTAAATTTCATTACTCAGCTACATAACCCGATAGTATAAAAATGACTACACACAACGTAAACGTAAATAATGCTTATGGGTTATGACGGTAAAACATTAATAAACAATAACGATTTCAATATAAATTGTTATGTAAACTACTTGAAGCAGTAGCAATAGCTCGATAATAAATACAAAATAGATGAATTACCTATTACATGTTCACTGTACTACTAATACAGCAAAACCTGCTTAAAATAAACCCCCTGAAGGACGGAAATATAAGATTTAAACATAGTGATCCCGTGTTTGAATGAACAATTGACGTATATTCGACCATTATTGTTTCAAATTCTGAAATATTGGACTATACCATAGACACTAGAGGGAATATGCCGCCCTCCCGCCATTAAACCAACAAATATCACAAATTAACATTTGAAAATATTTTTTTTCAAAAACAAATAATGCAGTAGAGAAAATAAGTAGGTACGTAAAAATATGGCCCTGTAAACAACAAATCACATGACTTTGAACAACTGCATGTATTGAACTATTGTAACTCTAGTAACGTATAGTCGTGTAACGTATGATAATTACGGATACAAGATTGGTTTGCCGTTTAATAAAATGTCATATAGGTATATATTATAATATTATTGGTAAGTGCATTTTATAAAACATGACAGCGTTCTGACAATGTGCTATGTAATTGCAAAAAAAGTGAACGACGGCTACGTAGGCATTCTTAAATTATTTGTGTGGGTTGTGACTGGAAGATTAATGAAATAAACAAAAATGAATATAATAATATAACGAAGCGTTGGGTAATCATTATACTATACGATCATTTGACAACATTATAATAATACGTACACACTTTTATTTTTGTACTTTTTCCGTATGATAATAAAAATATTATAAAGACAATGCCCATAAAGTGTAGAATGCATGCAATTTAACACTTCCGATGCCAGGCGACAACCTTTCGTAAAATTAATTATTTCTTTTAATTAAAATTAGAGAAATATAAAATGTATAACCTACCATGTACTCGAATTACAATTTTTTTTGAAAAATTATAAACGTTCACACACAAAAAGTTAAAAAAATCATAAAAAGTAATCTACATAAAAACTCAATTCATGTTGTTCGGATGTTCACAGCTGGTTTTATACACATGTAGGTTTTTCAATATTTGTCCAACCTTCACACGGTAAAAATGGTAAGTAAACACAAACATAATGTCAAAATGAAAAAATATTTTTGATTAATATAAATAAGATTCGAGATTCGAGGGTGAAGACTGTATACCTTATGACTTAAAATAGTAGTATACTAAACTTATCGGCCTTGGATGTATCTATTGGCATCAGAATCTTTATGAAATTTAAATTTTACAAGAAAAATATTAATATATTTTAATTAATATTACATACTTACACACACACATATATATGTATAAGTACATATAACAACTGATGATGAGAAATCTTTAATATCCAATAAACCTCTATTCTACATGTATAATATATATATATATACGACCTATACCTATTAACTTTTCATTAAAATCAAACAACTTAACTGGTTTTTTATTTTAATAACACAAAATATGTATATATTATTTATTTTAACTAATATTTTATTTTTATAATTATGTATACGAATATTTTTAATGGAGAGATGAAAAAACTAGGCGTTTTATGGGCAGCCACCTGATAAATAAACCCACGGTATCATGGACGAACAATACATTTTATGATTTGATTTAATATTCATACACTCTTCATTCACGATTTCACTTTCAATACTACAAAAATGGTAAACTATTTATAAGTATTATAAGTATCAACGAAGATTAATCATACATTTCAAATTGAAAAAAAATAAATAAACGTCTCTTTTATAAATTTAAATGTCTGGTTGAAGATACATATCAATTATGAAATTAATTCGATTCCCGATGAATATAATATTAGGTTTCGATAATGATGGTAATTTCTGGAAAATAGGAATCCAAATAAAATGCAATATAAGATAAATACCTTACAACTTCATGCATACTTTGTTGCAGTGTAAGATATTACAATGCATATACAAGTATATATTAACCTGGAAATTATATATTCAAATCGAACTACATATTAAGAAAAATGATTCTTAAATCAATAGATTGACGTTTAAAAATCGAACATAATGCATATACGATTTATACCAACAGCTACAAACAATGGTAGTATACGGAAAAAATATTGCAGGTGTGTTCTTATGTAGTAATAACAAATTTCTTACTGGAGAAGTTGCTATGTATTTTTCTAAAACTGTCGTCTATCGATAACTAAATTGACAACACTGGCACACTGCGAAGAATTGCATTCAAAATTGGTGACGCTTTATGGATTGTACAAATAATCAAATACGCATACGCATAAGCCTGTTTAAAAATATATATACTCAATAATAATTAATACTATTATAGTATTGAAATACACACGTACTTGATAATTTAAAAGTGTTGTTAAGTTGTATATATAGTTGTATATGTATATATTAAGTTGTAGGTATCTTTGGTGGTTAATAGCGGTGTTTATGAAAAACTATAAATATTAAGTGTGATTTTAAAATAATGTATACTTAAAAAAAAAATTTTAATGACATCGCGCAATGTTATTTATTATTAGTTGAAAAGCTTCTTTTTTAACACTTAAAGATAATGAAATCGATATGGAAATCACACTGTCAAATATATGCATGTATATTGTATATATAATATTGTAATACACATACGTATATATACTGTCTTATTGTCAGAAATTCACACATATGTACAATGTCCAACATAGGTTTTCAAGCTGAACAATAAAACTGTAAAACAATATAAAATAAACAAAAATAATAAGAATAGTAAGCGATTTACATTTTGACTGTACCCCGTTGTAAAAAAATGCCTTTAACCTTTACACTCTATATGGTCAGTAAGTATAGGACATATAGGTATTACATAAGAGGCCGTTATAATATTTACAGTCTATTATATAACTAAGACTATATTAGGACAATCACAATGATTGGCCAAATTACAGAGTTTGAAGGTTTATTATACATATACAAATGTATGCTTATCGAATGGGTAAAAATGGTAGAATGTAAAAATGATAAACATAATGTATAATTATGTATAAAACACACCCACACGCATGAATTGTAAGTATTCTACCCGTGTAAAAAAAAAAAACTTTATTGGTCCTATTCAATGCGATTATTACTTCGTGTTTACACGTGTATATAAAAATGTGGGTAATTATAAATTACCGTCAGTAAAAATATTATAATGACCAACAATATCACGAATAAGAAGTTTTATAAATGAATACACATATTATAATAATAGTACGCTAACAAGTTTGCATCTACTGTACGAAATAAAACTTGCATACGTATTGGTAAAAAATATCAAATAGGTACTATTGTTTTCGTAAATTATGTAGCATCTCTAATCGGTATATATAGCTTATATATAGTGATATTTATTTTTTATTATGTAAATCTAGTATCGTGTATGGTCTGTTAAATAAATATCGGATTAAGTATGGGTCAATTATCAATTATGATAAAGCCAATGAACAAATTTGAATACCTACTTGATGTGGTCTGTACCTGTATCTGCGATATCTACACAGTATCCCGTTAAGGGGATTGTAAACTATGTTCTTCTGTATCTCTGTCTATCCATACACGCAACATAGGAACCTAGACGTTTTCTATTTCCAACGTACCAATCGGTCAATTAATGGTATGAGAATTTTGAAAACTGATTTGAATTCGTTGTAGTCTTCTTCAGATCGACTTTCTCACATTATTTACATTTTGTACACTTAAGGTACCCAAAAATTAACTTTTGTTGATTTTTATATTTCATTCCGTTAATTATATTTTGTGAAATTGTGGGAGACAAAATCAAAAATGTGAGAAAATAGATCTAAAGTAGACTTATCGACGATTCCAGACAAATCAAATTTTAAAAAATTCTAATCGCATTAATTGATTGATTGGAAATAGGAAACGTCTACATTCTTATGTTGCGCGTGTGATGGACAGAGACAGAAAAACATAGATTGCAGTCCCTTTAATCATTTTTTAAAATCAATTCCCATTGTTCTTACCCACAACATATTTATCAACACTTCAAGTATAATAATAAATATGTTATATTTTTATTTTAGACACAGCATATGATGTGTATACAATATACACTATATAGTCTATAATAGTATGTGTTAACATATTGAAAATGGTTTCAATACTGAACATCTGGATAATGGTCATACATACATTAAGTCTCACTTATTTCAGTATATGTACGATGCATGTGCATGCAGAATAGGTCGTTTTATCCAATTTAAGTAATTTATTTATTTTGACGTATTTTTAATTTCGTACGAACATTACAGTATTATTTGCACATACATAAATGCTCGTGTAGCTATATCATCAAAGTAGATACTGATACTGACTACTGGATTATAAAATACACAAAAATATAAGTATGCACTACTCATATATAGGAACATTTAAAAATTAACTCAACCCAGTAAAAATCAGTGTAGTAATGGATGGTTGAAAAGTTGTTGGGTCTATCCTTTAATGTTATTATTTTTCAACGATTTAATTACAAATTATTTTGTTTTACAGCTTGAAGGGAGTTGTTATTTCAATTTTTATAAATATGAATATAGAATACTTATATAGAGAAAAAAAGTCATAATAAGAAATATGACGAAGAGAACGACAGTTATAACTATATATAATTACTACATAAATATGTTGTATAGTGTATTATATATACTTAAATCTATATACATATAGGTAATAGGCGGTACTATTTTCGCCAACACCTTTAAAATTATTTTCTCTTTTCAGCCGAGACTTTAGAAAGTATTGATATAAATTATGAGTTGTAAGTCCTTTATATAGCACTGAGTATATGGATTCAAATATAATGTCTTTGTTATAGGCCCCCTGAAGATAAAGATAAGTGATAAATTATCTGTCTAGTTTTTCAGTGTTCCATTTAGTCTTATTTAATTATATTCGAATAACTACAGCACTTTTGTCATCTTTTTTCTTATTAATTATTAACACTATTCAATTTTAATTTTTTTTATAATACAAACAAATAACTACGAACAAAAACACTTTTTGCAGGAGTATAATAAAAACCACATCCTTGTGATGCTCTCTGGGTGATGTTAAATGGCTTTATAAAATTAATTTAGACTAGAAATTTAAATTAATCGTGTTTCCCAAAGTCTTGATTGTAAAAATGTGAACAAAAAGAGTACCTCTTAATAATATTCATAGGTAAAAAGGAAAAACTTTTTTTTTAAATATATTGGCTTAAAGAAACCTGGGTGAAAATAGATCTTGTCCACATAATGTTTCGCTAATTCTTTAATAATTTGCGAATGCATACGCGTTTTATAGGTAAATGCAAACTAAAACAGTCTGAATGTAGATAATTTCGTTTACTCAATAATGAATATACTACGTATAATATATAAACGGCATACACATTGCACATCCACAATGGGTGCTGCAGTTTAAAAAAAAAACAAAATTAAATAATCATGACCCGTAATCCTTAGAAATTCGTTTATTTTTATCGGTTATGATTTGAATTCTTAAAGAAAAAACGGGCACGCATCACGCAAATATGCACGAAACGAACTGCACCCGTGAAAATGGAAAAATAAAAATAACCCGGTCGTCCCCGATACTTCTATCGTTGAACAAGGGACAGATATTATGTGTATACGCCCATTTCAGTTGGGATAGGCATAATATGTGCGATTATGTGATGCCGCCATGTTGGATTTCGGTCATACACCAGGGCTAAATTAATCGCTCGCACCCTAGCCACTAACACACTTCACTGCCACGCCATCGAATAACGAGTTCCCCCATTCGCCGCAGCACATAAAACATCTATACGCAGATTACCTGTATACTTCGAACGCTAGTTTTACATATTAAACATGCATTGCACATACGCAATACACCACCCGAACAAAATACTTGGTGAATATTGAACATTTCATTAGTGCAGAATTTAAAATAAGTTAAACTAATAAAAGCACGGTGTTTCCCGAAAATCCCAAGTATTATGATGACAAAATTATCGAAAAAAATAACAAACACCAAATAATTAGTAACTACTGTAATATAATATGTTTTCCAACTAAAAATTGACATAAAATATTATATAATCATCTGGTATGCTGGTATTTAATTAGAAGACTGTTCATTCAATATGTACTATATATTTTACAGAATGTTCAATTGCATTATATGTACTTGCAGACAATAATACTATATTAACTTATAAGCTCATCATAAATAGAAATATTTCTCATATAATATAACCAATATATACTATATAGTCTATAGTACACAACAGCTTTTAAGTTTATGTGTATTTGAAAGTTCCAGTTTATTATTTAAGATATAATACATACACTGCAGGGGTTACGTGCACCATCATCTGGTATTTTTTAAGGAATGTCATTCAATTTAACATTGTTTGTTTAAAAATAACTGCAGTATTTCGCCGACAAAAGGTGCCTCCCATACATTTTTATTAACATTTTTTACTAACGAAAAAATACTAATGCCGTGCCTAAGTAATATTGCCAATACAAATATAGTTGGCTGGTAGACATATGGTGTACAATTTTCTAAAAATATCTTTATAACCCTATTTTGTAGGTACATTTTTAAACTGTTAAATGATATATACACACACTTACAAAAATAATAAAATAATATATTATGCTATTAAACGACTTGAATATTTGAATTTATTGACAAATTATTGATGAAATACATTTGAGTACCTAAGTCTTATTAATAATTGGTTGTTGGATAAAGATAATAAAGATATGACTCACTTTGAGTCAGTGGTATTCAGTTTTTAAGTTACTATATTTTTATAGTACACTGAAACTTTATTAATTGGTGTGTATAAAGGAAGATTAAACAAAACTAAACATTAACATTTATAACAAGCACATAAAATCAGCATAGAGATACCTATAATACTTGTGAAACTTAAAACAAATGAGTATAGATTCTACAATTTCCTAATTCTAAAAACCTACCTAAACATAATAAAAATAAATATCATGTACTTTTATCCATTTTTCTATTAACAGCTAGAGATCATTAAGCTCAAATTCAGTACATTTTATTTACGTAAAATCTTTCTCAAGATTAATGTATATAATATATGAAAAATAATTCATATTTATTGTTAACAGTGCATAATATGACAATCATCCTCATAATCGCGGAAGCCTCTATGAGACGAGAATCTTTTTTTAAATTAACTGAAAATAACCATGTAGTCTAGTTTCAAATACATACTGAATTGACTTCTCTAGGCACAAAAATCCATTAAGCGAGTACAAAAACAAAAAATCTCTTTACGCCGGAAAATGGGAATAGCTAATTATAAAATGTTACTATAGTAGTATAGTTTATATGATATGTGATATAGTAAAACCTAAATATAACGGACGCCATATAAGAGGAAAATACAAAAATACAAGATTATTTAATATGGCAATCTCGTGCTTAGAAGAACTATACTAAATAGTTTGCATACTGTTGTTGAATCAACAACTGAAACTAGGACGAAAGTCCTGCTCTTAAAATTTATTGAAAACAAATATTTCAAATTATATAAATGCAACAGCTAACTACTACGTGTAGTAAAGTAAAAAAAGTCTGTTATAACTTTATAAGGCGAGATTTTACTGCACGTTATTACACTAATATGTAATTATGTATATACCTATATATGCAGTTTTAGAAGTTACAGTTGACTAATGTTATGTAACATTTATAATTGTTTATAATATTTCAACTATGTTTAATATGTTTACACATTTACGTAACGGTTTCTTTTAATATAATATAATACGATGTAGTATATACATATATGATTATCATATTCAAGTATCAAGTACATATAATTAAGACATTGCCACAAAGCTGACACTTAAATGTACTAACCTACACTCTTAACATGGGTTATGTAATCTATCGAGGCGTATATATAGATATCTACCATATATAGTGCGAAAGAGGAGTAAACACTAATTAAGGACACAGAATTTCAATTGGATTCGAAGAGGCAGGGTAAATTGAAACCATTCAAGTGTTATTATTTTGTACACTATACGTATATATAATGATGCTCAGCTATAAAATATACCAACATTGTGTTCACTTGGCTTATTTGTACTACACATAGCCTATAAGTACCTAGTACAAAAGCTTATAATATTTATTGTAATTATTAACACACATAAAACCTAACAAGTAGACCTGCATTTATATATGTATTAAGAATAAAATATGCAGCTACGAAAAACAATAATAGAAAATAAATCGTATATACATATACTATATATACATATACTATATGAATTGTTCGACATTATTGAAGTAGTTTAATATTATTATAGTATTATGCATTCATAACTGCAGAACTACGTAAGATAAATATTTTTTATTTATAGGTATTAAACATATGTATGTTTAATAATAAATAAAAAGAGAACGCTATATTATCAACTATACATAGGTGTATAGAACATATATGTCTACTTTAGTTTATGTACGCAAAAACTAAATTAGGTATTAACCCTCAAAAGAAAATATGTTCATTTAAAATATACCTAATAGAAAATACGAATGTACATGATATAACAATTGAATCCAATTGAATCATTTACCATTTCATAATAATTAATAATAATGGAAAATGGTTTTAAAAATTAATAACTTCGAATACCAAACTTACAATTTTTGAAAATTTGTAAAAGTAGGTAATACTCAACAAAAGTCAATATTTAGCAGCACTATATATACTTACAATATATTGATAATAAATCCTATTTATATTTAAATTCCCAAGTATGTATATAATTATAGTTGACATTATATGTACATCGTATAATGTGAAATTCAAGTTTATGGATGGATACAAATGCACTAGAATAATTTCTAACGACCATCTCCAAACGACATACATTTATGATAGGGACATTAACATACCAATAAAGTATAACACATTAGTATTAAATCGTACACTCATAAGACTCATTTATATTCATAGCTCTGTAATGAAGTTTAAATTCAAATATATATATTCCAAAATCATTTTATTTAAATCATAATTATATTATACAATACTTATAAATATACGTAATATGCACTTTTCCGCGCGTAGAAATGATGACTTATAAGTTCAATAATCAATATAAAATTAATAGTAGAGTTTTTCGGAGGGTAAATAGGAGAGAGAAAAAGACTGACTAATAAAATACAAAAAGTCAAAGCCTATTGTCTCTCCCCGACACATGCCCTTCCGATAAATGTAGTTTTCTTCGACGTCAATGGAGAATATTTATAAAGCTTACAACAATGCGATAAATTAAAATATACCTAAATTGTTTTGAAAAAAAAAAAAAAAAACATTAATTACCAAAAATATTGAATTTAGGTAGTTATATTAGAATTCAACCTTGTTACCTTCACCAAGACGCGAACGTTACTTTATACAGATTTGATTATTCCCCGTCGATTACGATACACAGACCCACTATTTCACGCACTATTTAATAATTATAAAAATAATACAATTATGAACTACAATAGTAATTAGTGTAACACATTCAGGGATAAATTATTATTAACAAAAATAAAAATATTTATATAAGTATAAAATATTGTATTATGTACAACCAGAACGTACAACGAACACGCACGACGACAGTCCAACACGAACGATGCGCATACAGAGGAATGGAATGCGAAATAAAAATGGCGTCATCAGATGTATATATTATATTATATGAGGTCACGGAAGGAAGGGAGCGCGCGGCACAGGGGGGAAAAAACGCAACGTTGTGAGCGAAAAAAAAAATGATGAAATTCTTCGCTATATACCAGACTACATACACATAATATATTATTTTACAAGCGTTTTTTTTTTTTTTTTTACACATAATATTCTTCACCAACTACTGCGCGAGCCTACATCGTGCGATTGAAAAACAACTACTCTGACCTCGCGCCAATTCCCCCACCATAAGGACTAGTGATATTTTTTTATTCCAACTGCACAGCATTCCTGATATTTGAACTGCGTGACGTGTTCTATATGTATATATATATATATATATAATATTGCATAGCACGACACGTTTACAAAACGTACGTTACACACATAGTACGTGATAGGTAATAAACGACCGTCGTGGTGAAAAATATATATTATATATAAAACATTATTATAAGTTATAACAATTTATACAAACGTAAGGAAAATAAAAAAACATTTATATAAAATTAAAATACAACGATAGCCAACTGTCTCGTAATAATAAAATATTATATTGCACATACGTACACCTGCTCAATGCGTAGTTTACAAGTTCTAACGGCGTCGCCCATCTTGGAAAAAAACTTTGCACGAGATGTATAAAAAAAAAAAAAATGGTACACCAGCACAATGAACGCGAAAATGAAGTTGTACAATTCACGTTTCGGAACTCGAAAAGTGACGGGAAATAAAAAAATTAAAAACAATGTAAAAAAAAAAAAAAATTATAAGATAAAAAAATCGTGTGTGACACATACATGGACGAGATGATGAAAAATGATTTTTATGTTGTAGAGTTGTTCAAGTATTGAAAAATTAGCGAACATCGTCGGAGGAGGAACGACGTACAGGCACGACCGAGAGAACTGAAGCGAATATCGCGTCGTCGGGTGGCGATCGAGCCCGGGTACGCGGCGGCGTTATTCGCACGGGTATGCGCGCGCGCACGGCGGCGGCGGCTGCGCGTCGGCCATGTTTGACTCGTTGCCATTGGCCGGACTGCCCCCATACCTCCCCTCCACAGCGGTCGCACAAAGCCGAAACATCGATCTCGCGGGCTTCCCCCTCCCTTCACACCATTTAACGACGCTACGGAGGGGGGTGAGGCTCGAGAGGTTCGCACAGGCCTATACTTCCACGCGTCCTCTCCACCCGGCCCCCCTGGCTAACGGCTCCTACTCAAACCCGACACCGTAGGCCCGTCACCGTCCCGCACTGCTCACCCGACACTGCATCATCTGCAGCACTCCGTCCCGACTCTCCCCGTCCTCAACCCATATAATGCGTAAAAAACAAAAAACACTTCTTTCATCCTTTCACTCCTTTTTTGTGAACGTCTCCCCCCCCCCCACCATTTACCTCATCGTCCGCTCGCTCGTTGCCCCGTTTCGCAAACTTCTACGCCGTCGCCGCCGCACTGCTTCGCGCACACACTTCACCGCCACTCATACAACACTCGGTCGCTGCGCGGTTTATACATATGCGTGCGCAAGCACCGCGCCACGTACGTAAGATGATGACGCGACGTTTGGTGTGTACCTACGTCAGCTATATACCGTCGAGCGAGGTGCGTCTCTCGCGGCAGCGATTAAGGAAACACCGGAACGCGCGATGACCGATGTCCGACCGCCACCACGGCTAGTCAGTGCGGGCCAAAATTAACATAAAAACCTACTCGATTGATCGCGAGATTTAGTATATAACACTATAATATGCAGCGAATAATAACAACAATATAATACGACCGAGACGGGGAAACGTTTCTAAACTGCTGATGGGCAGAACGAAAACTGAGGTGGTTTTTATCATGGTCCGTTGCGTTATTGTCCCCGAGCTTTATATAGACACAAGTGTAAATACTCGTGATGAAATAATATTACGCGCGCCGCACCTATATTTTAATAACGCACGCAACACTAACGCGCGGATACGGAAGGTCGTCTTTTATATACCGAGATGAATTATGCGAGGGAGAGGCAAATCTTCGTATGAATTCAAACGCCAATGTTCCACTGCGTAAACACCGCCAACACGTTTTTAAACTATAAGAATACAACTAATTACGTATTATAATCGCGTTATTTTATGACGAATCGTTAACTTTTAATAATTAAAACTACTAGTGGGTATAAACAAGTTTTGCAACACAAACAGTAATTTTATGTTAAAGCGGGACATGATATTTAATATTAATTCATTATGTTCGATAAATCATGAAAATGTAAACGTATAATTAATTATAACCTACCAATATGGTTTTTTTTTTTTATTTTATCGTTATAACTTGCACGGTTACTAAATGCACTTATATTAAATATATAAAATGACTAAATAATATTATAATATACATTTTTTTATCCTCACACGGATACAAAGCTAAGTATCCTGTTGGTACAACGATACCAAACATATCAGAATGCTTTCAAGAAAAGCATACACAAAAGTATTATTACATGCATGAAAGCATTAATATATTACGTTAATATTTTAACGCTGCATGGTGAGAAATATGGAAATTTTAATTAAACACAGTTATATAAATCAACAAATAAAACATCCGAAAAATCGTGTTTTATATTGTACAGAGTATACATAACCCTTGAAAGTGATTTTTAATAGTATGCATTAATGTTAATTGGTTATAAAAGTAAATCATTGTGTACCATTGTAATATAAAATAATTACATTACAGAAGCGTGACAGTGAACTTTGACATTTCGCATTCAATGATAATAAAAAGTACAAGATAGAAATTAAACGCAAAATATAAACAACGTAAAAAAAGAATTAACATAATATAATAATCGGTCGAAAAAGCAACTAAGAGAGGCGGAGCGGGGGGGGGGAACAATGTAATACAATATAATACACAGATCCAATTGTACCTAAGAGAAGATCGACCGGGATAAAATAATGTCTCCGGTCCAGCGATGAAAACGCCGTTTTTACTTATCTGAAGCCGCAAGTCCGTCCTGCCCAGCAACCAAAACGTTGACGTTGACGGAAACGATACCTGTGTAAGGTGGAGGGAGAACCAAATGCTTTTCCGACCGTTTATATGAACGACGATGCATTAAGTATTGCAAACACGGACTTCGAAAAACGCCGGGGGGACACCAATGGGGGGACAACGGTAAGACACGGTCGGACGTGGACGCGATGAAAATTAACCATTGGAAAACCGGATATAATAAAAGGGGGGAACACGACGGACCGATAATGGACGTGCGCAGAGGGGACGAGAACGGTGGAAATGAAAATAAAAAAATATAAAAACCAAGCCGGATACGGTTCTGTATAATTAACGGCGGCGGGGACGACGAACACACAAAAGGAGCGAGAACGGGGAAGGCGCGAGAGGGGAACGGTAGACGATGAGGAGCGGTTGGAGGGCGAAGAGCGGCAGCGCTGTATCGCTCCGTGCACGCGCGCGCACTCGGTCCGCGTACTCGCCGCACGCACACGCGCAGCACACGCATTACAATATGACCGAAGGCAGCAACCAGAGCGGAGGAACACGACGTTGATAACGATTGGACGACTGACCGCGCGGCGGCGGCGGCGTCTGGGCACACGTGCCGAGGTCACTGAACTGCGGCTACGTCGCGCTAGAGGTCGCCGCTGTTCCCGGCCGCCGCCACGTCGCGCGACGTACGATGGGCCCGCCGCCGCACGGCCTGCCCGCGCGCGCGAATCGATACGTGGAACTAAACGCGACGGTCGGAGGTGGCGCCCCTGCGGCGGACACCGCGAAACACGACGACGACCGTTTTAGTTTCCCTCCCCCCCCCCCCAAAAAAAAATCACACACCACTCCACCGCCCTCAAATATTTTTTTTCGCAACGGAATTCCGGACGACGCGCCGAATGAAATACGTGTACATTTGCCGGCGGCGTTTTCTAAAAGGGGTTAACGTAAAACGCGCGCGCGTTCCGTGGCAACGACCGATACCCGAATATCATTACACGAAATTCATTATTATCATCATTATTATTATTATTATTATTATTATTAAAAGATTTCCGTACGTACAACTATCCACGGCGGAAACGGATTGTACACAAAGAACGCAACAAGTACAAATTAAATGTTTAAGTACTAATCGCCGTCTTAACGGATAAAAAATTGATGCGTGATTTTCACAAAAATAGTTGTAAAAAAAAAAAATCGAAAATATTACAATGTTGCAGTAGGATTACGAGGAAAAATTGCCGCGTGAATATTCCTACGCCCCTTGCTAAATAAACGATTTGAAAGCCGGATGGAAAGAAGGAAAAAAAAAAAAGGTTTCCGTGTTCTTTACTTTTTTGACCCGAGCGGAAATACTACGGCGGCGGGAAAGCGCGCGTTTCAATTATTATCGTTATTTCATACGTGTATCGGGGTCAACGAGCGGCGGCGAGTGACACAGTGCTAGGCGGCGTTCACACGAACAAACGTTAAATTACGCGCCAACTACACTCCCAGTGCCGTAGCGCGAGTGATGAGAACTGCCCAAGTTACCGTCATTCGAGGCGAAAACGTTAGAACCGATGGCGTTCGCGATTTGTTACAAAATGTACGTAGAATAATGAATCCACATACTTACCCGGTGCACGTTTGGACTCGCGGACAACTGTGACGTCTTGTTGTTCGCGTCGTTTTGGGGCGTCGTCGGCGTGTCCGCTATAATTCGGATGTTTAAAATTTTAATAATAATAAGTACCTTCATGTTGTCGAACGATGCGAAGAAAAACTAGTCGATTCGAGAAAAATATTCTCGTCGAAAAAACGTAGAGTAAACAAAAATAATAATAATAATAATAATAATAATAATCAAGGACCGATCGCCGCGATGAGGAAATGCAAAATGACATGGGTGACGACCAAGGTACCAAGGTTCATTGGAAAACGTGAGACATGTACGTGACGAACGTCGGACGCCCAGAGAGAAAATGTAACGGCAGCGCGTCGCCAACGGGCCGTTGGCTTGTTGCCGCAATAACGCGACAGCAGCGCACTCTAACCAACGGGCCGTGCACTGGGGCTCGGGCAGTGCAGCCAACCCAACGGCCACCAGCGGTCTACGAACGGCGGGAAACCGTCCTTGATGTCTTTGTTGCGACGGAATATTAACGGCGGCACAATATGCGAGTACATGACCTCAACGGACGAGCGTTTCGGACCGGTGACCGGGGGGTGAAAAAAAAAAACCAAAATTTAACACATTTTGTACCTGACCACTCCTACGCATCGTGCCATTTCGTCGGTCCTTTATCACCGTCGTTGTTCTGTTGTGCCCACACGCAGGGCTTAAAATGAATACAATCTGTAGGGGGGACTCAAATACCAGACATTTTAAGCGTTCCGTGCAATTTTAGTATTTTACAGTGAACAATACACGTCCAACCATGTGTAGCCCCTCGAAATTTTGATTTCTTGATTCAAGCTGAGTTTATAACACTGCATAATCATGTGCAATTTACATTTTATACTTTATACTATAGTGATAGTGACTGATATCAAAAACATAGTGTGCACTGTACAGTGTAGTGCAAGTGGAAAACGCTATTACACAACAATACAAATAATACAAATTTATTTGTGTTAGTAGGTTTTGATGGACAACAATTATTTTCATTTAAGGATTGAGTTTCAAAAATTATGATTTTTTTTTTATTTACAGAGGCATAAGGAAAACAAAAATGATTGCTTCAATAATTAGCATCCTTGAGAATATTATAAAATGGTTAAAGGGGACGTTTATTTGGGATTGTGAGAATTAATCACCCCACTTTAACCCCTGCCAAAACGAGTGTCTTTTGATCGCGGTGACGTCGTCTAATCGCGTCCGATTTTGTGCGAAAGCTGTCTGATCGTCAGAATAATATAACCTAAGTTCATCCCAGGTTTCACGGAACGTTACCGATTTATGAACCCATGTCCCGATAAAGTTTTTCGGGACACCAATTTGTACCTGTTTTGAACTTTTGCATAGTAATGTAGTCTCGGAATTTAAAATTGTTTTCATAATATTAATTTACCTCCTTAATTATCGATTTTATTTTAAACAAAACCTAATCGCTAGCTAAATCATTAACGTTTTATTACTGTATAGGACATAGGACATAGGTATGCCATGAACAAGTGAAGAAAAAAATTATGTAACAGTATAGATAAACATGATTATCTTTTTTTTTTATTTTTTTTTTTTCATTATAAAACAATTAAATTTTGGTGTCCCGGGTTTCTAAAAATTGTATCTGGCCACCTTAATATAAATCCTAACTGTTTACCAACACCATGAGAGTGCACTGTCAAAATTCAGAAATACTTCAACTATAATATGTTTTTTCGACTCTACTCACACATACAACATACTTACTCGTTACTCGTATTGTACGGATTATACGGATAGAAATGTGACGCAACTATATTTTGCCACGTGCCACCCTCGTACGAATTCGCAGACGAAAGGCCACTGAATAATATTAGAAAGTACCTACCAACTATCGATTAACCCTCTTATGTAGTTTTTCCGATTTTGTTTGAGTTTAGAACCTGAATGATTTTTGAAATCCCTCCAGAATCATTTTTTTAAACGTATTGACACACGAAATTATGTGATGGGTATACCCATCATATATCTGGATATATCCATTGGGAAGGGAGACAAGACCAGACGCTTCCCCTCTGAAAAATTAATACGGAATTGTAATTTAATAACAAAATGATGAAATATCATTTAAACCTAGAATGTACCTAATAATAATTAACTCTTATTTGTTAACACCTTCAACTTTGTGTACAATATGCATTTTATTGCTTATCGCGTTTTTTGTACACATATACTCACAGTTTACATGATAGCATTTCGATACGCATTGTGTACGAAAACAATCCAACACAATATACATTATACAAAAATAATTAATAAGTACATATAATATAGGTAGTTATGGCCATCCAGAAATGATTTCATATAGGTACCGCAGTACTATTATATATGTACTGACAAAAATATACGTAATTTTAAAACCGATAACTTCCGCATAAAACAAGAAATTACATTTTAAAAAGCCAACAAGTACAAAATTGTCTTATACATATATTCTAAATCATTACTTCACTTCATTTATAGGCGAAATCGAAATGATATGGAAAATTATATGAACATTTAGAAGACCAAAAATGGGTTATACATTCTTTCGACTAAACTTTTACAAATTTTATAATACTTCAATATAAGATATAATTTGAAATGTCTTTTTAAATTTATACTCGGGCATCATGCATAATAATCGACTGCAAAATATAATATTTATATAAAATATGTATTTATACAAATGTGAATTGGCTCGTTGACGAAAATATAATTTTTTAACTATATATACCTATGTAAGGACTGTTCATTGTCTTATAGCGCCTGGCAGCAATATATTGTGGCCTAATTAGACATAAAATAAGTGACTAAAAATGGAGAATTTATAACGTTAGTTTTTTAAATTTGTTTACAAATTTAATGTAAATTATACACATGCAAAGTATGCTTTATGGCTTACACGACAATAATATAATCAATACGATTCATTGAGAAACGTTAGAAACGTTCGTTTTTTGCAATATATATTCGACGACAAAAAGTAACGCGTACAAGGTACAACCAAATCGAAGTGTAATAATAATGTGCGTATTATATTCAAGGAGGTTTGTGAATTGTAGGTACCGGCTCTTACTGCTCTTATGTAGGTTATACAATACTACAATATAATATTTGTAGATTGTTAATGTGACAAAGAAGAACGAGTTTTTCCTCGTATTTTGTCAAAAATAATAAATGTGTGCGTGCCCATGTATATAATATGTATTATATTATACATTTTTATAATGTAAGGTATGAGGTATGTAGCAGGACACACAATATGTATTCGAATGGAATTCATCGAGGGATGAGTTGTCGATCGATGTGAGATACACCTTTTCTTTCAGATATACGTGTACACATATTTAAATATATCTATATAGGTTGAGTAGACTATAGTGCATGTGCAAGAATAATACGATTAAACCGCATTCGTTTTCTGAAAAATATTTTTAACATCAGTAGCTCACCGCTAAAAAAACTAAAAAAAACTATGAATGGTATTTATTTATTTATTTATTTATTTATTTATTTATTTATTATAAGATAACATCCTCGAATGGTAATATACTAATATACATATACTAAATATAATATGTACAATTTAAAATTAACATTTATACCGGAATATATTTTTAAAATTATGGTTAACAGTATTAAATTGAAATAAGAAGAAATGATTAAATAAATAATTATTATAAATAAGATTATAGATAGTTAGAAGGATTATAAATTGATAATACACATTTTAATTTGTCAGAGATAAAACACTTAAAACTCTGGAATGGGATTATTCATTTGTACAATGTCAATATAATGATAATATTATCTGAACGAAAGTTTAGTTATAAAAAGACTTTATCGTAGCTATTTTTCACAACTTTCTTAATTTGATATAAATAAATATCAAAAATTGCCCTTTTTAAGTTTAGTCATGTCAACTATAATTGCCTTATGATTAAACGCTATTAGAAATGATTAATATGTTACACAGCAGTTACCGAGAGGACCGCGTAACCGAACACATATCTCTCCCATTAAAGGCAGTTGTTTTTTGTAGTTATTCTCTACTCCAGTATACCATAATGGATAATATTCTAAAATGACTAAAACAGATTATTCTACGTTTCTAAAGTATCATCATAATCAATTTTTAAATTACAAAAGGGTAATATCATAGAATATTTGAACTTTAAAGCACTTTTGAAGTATTTTGAAAAATTGTTTACGGACGTATTTTAAAAACAATACATTCAATTTTAAAACGTTGTTTTACAACCAATAATAGATTACAGGTTTCACATATTATTATAATCTGAAATTTTATGTATTTCAAATTAACAATTACATTTATACTATCTCATATTATGGTCTACGACTTATGTTCTATAACAGGGGTCAGCAATCCGGATCCGGACCGCGAAAGGCAAAACTCTGGACCTTGTCAACTTTGTACTTCACAATGTTATTTACTGTAATATTATTCTTATTAATAGTGAATATTTATTTAATTTATATTATTTATTTTTATTATTCGTTCAATAGGTAGTTGAGTAAAAAACACAAAATTGACATCGAAAATAGGAAGTTTATGAACGAGTGGACTGAAAGGGTTGGAGCCATTCCAGTCTGTTTAATTTTTTTACTGGACCTCATTGATTTATTATTTTAGTCTTTAGGACTCCAATAGAAATTACTTGCCGACCCCTGTTCTTTAAGTTCTAACACGAGCAATCATTGCACTCGATTTCGAAATAATATAATTATATAACAGAATATTAAAAACAGTCAAAAACAAATTATTTATACATACCCGATTCGGATTGTTAACTATTTAATTTTTTTTTTTCATCAAACTTAACACTTATAATTAAATTTAATTAGTAATTGAATAAAAAAAAACGTTATAAACATAATTAACTAAATTTTATACAATATAACTCGACGAATAAATAATAAAAATTTATAATTAAAACAATACTTGTAAGATGTCATCAGCCATCAGCATTAACTATTATTAATATTATAAAATGCAGATATACCTGCCCCTAAGGATAATATACGCGAATAATAATGAAATGCTGAATAAATTGATCAACAAAAATATAATTTTAAATACTTCACAAGATATAGATATAATTTCCGTACAAACATTTATTATACGGTATAGGTATATACAACAAAAAACCATTTAAAGTTGAAACTATGCCTGTTAAAGGGAATAAACATTACAACGAGTTTAATAAATTACACTATAATATGTAAATTAATACTGGTATATATATGTATATACATAATTAGATTAACCAGGCGTAAACCGCATTATGCTTCCGTCAATATATTATTTCATTTAGCAGAAATTACGAAAACATCAGATTATACTTACAAATTATGTTGAACAAATATTATTGTAAAAAATAAATGCCAGAATTCGTTTTATCGAAACATTTATTAAATAGTTGTATACTACTATACAGCCATATATTTCCATTCAAGGTGAAGAAAATATCGCAGAAAATCCCGTCGATTAAAAAGGCGCTAGTACAGGAATTTATTAAATTCTCTATTACAATTTTACTCCATGAGGATTGTTCCATCGAGCAGCCATCCTACACATGTTGTTTGACGTTATTATGTACATTTTTAAACATGACATTTTCCTATTGTACTTATTTTACTGCAGATTGTAAATTTTTATATTTAAATATTTAATAAAATATAAAATTAAAATTAAATAAATAGTTGTATAGGTTATTGTGATAGTACGTTTAATAAAAGTACTTAGTGTTTTTTCTTTAAATTATTTAACTAACCTATGATACAGATAATACTTTGAATGAATAAAATAAAAATTCTATTTTGAATAAAAAACAATATATTCTTTGAACGCTGAGCATAATGATTCATTGAATCAACAAACCAACAATTTATAGACTTTTAATCATTTAAAAACTAGTGCAAATTATATAGAATCGTCAACAAGTCGATAAATATATTGTATATTTAGCAAGCAAGAAAAAAAATTGAAACCATGAAGGATTCAATAGTTATCCTACATTCTTTTATAGCTTAGAATTCCCGAGAGCCTTATTTCAATAATATTTTTACATAATAAGATACAAATTGATTAAGACTATTGAGTTGTGAACGATCACCAATTTCATTTCTAATGACATAGTGACACACGTTTTACGTTTAGATCGTATATAGTATGATCGTGTTTAATATAACTTTACGAATTCTTTATAATTATATAGACTCAGGTATTAGCTCAAAGCATTTTGTTTAAGCTATATAACTCTACGTATTGTAATGACTGATTGCAATTCAATATGAAAAATACTATATGATGACAAAAAAGAGAAGTATAAAAATGTTAAGTATTCAATTGCTGGATGATTTTCAAACTATTCAACAATTGAAACTATTAATTCACTCTGTAATATAACACGTCAGATTTATTCACTGTCTGATAGGTCATATAATTGTACTTATTTAATATTTGTGAAATATTTTTAGTTTTTTGTGGTAACCTCGGGCTAACAATTTAGGATATTGTTCATGTCGATATAATTATCAAAGAATAATTTTTAAATCTTGGAACGATTGCTAATTTATTATTAATTATTATAGGTATTTTAATGGACATTTATAATATTTTGTATTATTATCCTAATAACGTTCATTAGACAGAGCACACAAATATAGGATATCGTTATACATGATTTCGTATGGTATTATAAACATACCATTAAAATAGTTAACATTTAATGAACCACAAACATAAAATAAAATAATCTCAAAAATTGCACATATTATTCAAAAATTAATAATAATCATAATACATTGTATTATTAAACAAGCTTAAAATCTATCATGATTCATAGGTACTTAAAAAAAATGTATTTATGATATTTCTATAACTAAAATTATAAATATTTCAAAAGAACTTATACGTATATTATTAATGACTTATTTCATACCTTCATTTTAGCATATTAACTAATAACTATAATGATATAGGTACTATTTACCTATAGAATATTTTTGTTCATTTGCACATCACTTTTCAAATTTAAATGTATTTTATTTATTTCTATTGATTTTAGGCACAATAAATGTAATGTGTTAACACAGTAAAGAAAAACTAATAGCTCGTTATTTCCACCAATTATATAATTGTACGTGGATGAAAATTCTTAAGACGCATCCTTAAAATGAAAACATGGACTAACGATCCATTGTTATTTTTACATCAACACTTTTTACTATACATACCAATTATTATTGTTATCTTTAACACAAATAACAACCATTAAGTTCTTATTCTGTTTAAAAATAGTTTTCAGATTCCTAACAAATGTAGCTTTATTGGTTTTACAGTAGTGTGTATTGTTTCTCTATGCATTTACTATTTACGAACATACGTCTGTTTTGATAAAAAAATTGATTGTATAATATTCTAAACAAGTTCTATACAACATCATTCAAATTATTTTTCAACAATAGATAAACATAAAAATTACTGTAATGATGACCATGCGATCAAAAACTTGTAATCGGGAATTTTTTAACACAGAATAATGTTATTGTCATTTGTCACGTATTTATGTATAAAGAAATAATGTTCCAGTAAACGGTGGTATTGCGTGTTGTATGGTTGTATTCAAATATTATAAAAACGTTTCACAAACTAAAGAAAACACAAAATATTTTGCAAATTAGACAAATACGACTATGTACCTTATAAATTCTTTAAAAATTGTATAGAAACGTTTCTATTCTTAATGTATATTCTCCGAAGCATAGGTGCTTAGGTAATTGTTGTATTTATAACACAGTAGCTTCTACTACTTGTATTTTTGACCATAGAAAAAGTATAAAAAAAGATACCATTAATTTCCTAACTATAATTGGATCTCCTTTTAGTTCTTTTCCCAACAAGCTTTTCCATCAACAATACCACTAGTTAACGTTATTAACTAACGTAGTTACATTACATGATACTATAATATATTAATTATTGATATATTCCGATATTATTATCCAACATTTAAGGTTTGTATAAAAATTTAAAATATAATTACTTATAACAATATTATAACTCTTTCATAATTTATTAAATTTTAAAACGAAAATGGTTTCGAGTACTATAAATGTTATACCTATGTATAAATATATATTATTCTTGAGTGCATCAAATAGCATTACGAGTCAAAAAATACAGTTTGTTTATGCGTGTATGATGTATAGATGCAAAATTGTAATTTTAATATTTTATACAATCATTATATGTCACTTTTTACTTCAGACCTGTTTGACTAGAATCGATTGTTTTTTAGATGGAAAAAATAAACAAATAAACTACCTATCTATATAATTTAATTTGTATTGATACGTAAGAACTTACCTAACGTTTGAATATTTATACAATTCTAAAGAAAAATAAACATTCATTAAATACAAATACGCCCTTAATGCATTCGTAGATAAGTAATCAGCACTAAATAAGTATCTAATTATTGTAATAGATGTAATATATTACTCTAATTTACATTGCATTATAACCACGAATGAAAATTGGCAATTAGTGACATTTATCAAATAACACAGATGTATAAATAATTATGTTGTCTTAAATCTTGCACGTTTTTCATTTAAAATAAATGTGTCTGTTTTTTTTTATGATTTTAAATACAACATAATTTATAGAAGATATTTCTTATTTCTAAGTATTTGTGTATACCTATGTTTTGTATAGTTTTAGATTTAAAATTAAAAATTAAAACTTCTGTCAAAAATTGTATTTAATAATTATACATATTCGATATTATTAACAGCATATATAGTATATACTATGGGTATGGTGTAAATAGGTAGGTATAAGGTAGTAAATATGTAAATTCATAAAAAAAATTATAATTCTTTATTTTATTTTTCCAGTTCCATTATATAAAAAATAAATGAAAAAATTATACATTATGTTATTTTTTGTATCGAATTATGTAGTAGTGTATTATAATATTATTAATAGAAATACGTTCTATCAGTTATAAATTGAAACAAAATCATCAACGAGACAAAAAAATAAAAAAATATTGTACGAGGTAGAATACTGCACGTTGCTAATAAACGTTTTCCTAATTAGAACAAATAATATTATGGTCAAGCTAATAAAGAGTTACAAAACAAAATGTAAAAACGCTTGCGTTTTTATTTTTTTTATTTTGTACAAAATAAATTACATCAAAATCCTTTGGGACTTCACAAAGTTTAATCCCACAGCAATGAAGGTCATTTAATCATTACCGCATGAATAGTGAATACCATACCGTCCATACCTGTATATTTTTTGGTATTAAATAATTAGTATTTAGTTCAAAAAATAAACAGTAACCATTTTTATCATCAAACCAGAATATATATATTGCAATAGGTAAGTTTCTTTGATTAGAAATACGACCAAGTTTAGTTTAATTAATGATCTTACACTTTTTCTTCATAGAAAAAGATTTAAATTTAAATTTAATTTTAGTCAAATTGTTATTTAGTAACGACCGAAAGAAACCCAAGCGTGATTGATTAAGATTATTTTAACAAGTAAATGGAAAGCTCATAATATGAGTCGTTTATTTATTTCTAAGCTAACGTATTTTGATTTAGATTCGATTGGGCTATGGATTTTATTTATGCAAAACTGGTGAAGAAGCCAATATTTAGCCAAGCTCAATATTTATATAAATACTATACTAGTAGTGATTTGCATATAACAAAATAAATTAACATTTAAACAAATGCTTAAAAAGTGTGAAAATGTTGCATTTACAGTGAGAATCACACACCGCGATTACAGTTAATAATGAAATAACTATGTTCATGCGGTGATCACCGATCGGTTATACTATAATCAGCTATATTATACATAGTATTGGTGGTGATACTATGTATCATAGGCTTTTTAATTATCTAATCTGTATTGTGTAATAGTATAATTATATAATATATGAATACCAAAAAAGTTATTATATGCTTTTAACCTACACCCTAATAATAATATTGTATGTCCAAGATTTTTTTTGAAAAAAACTGTACTTATTATTTTTATATCCGTTACTATTATATTAGTTGAGTTATTATAAAATAATTACGTACAATATATCTCTGCAGTAAGTAGTATAAATTCCATCTACTGTGTTTATTTAAAATTATAAGCACAATAAAAAATTTGATTTTTAGGTTTTTTTTTTCATTAAAGTCAACTGGAATAAAAAATAGTATAACTGTTCCACATGATCCCTTCAGACTTCAATTGGAATTGTATGTATTCAAAACTTTATTTAAAGACGGTGTTTGTTTTTAATTCAAATTTAATTTTAGAATTTATAATTGAAACCATCCATTCTGAATTCTGATACATAATTCTCTCTTCCAATGTCGATTTTTTGTACATTTCCCGCGGGTATTTGTACAGTCGAGATCGATGATATCACAGAGTTTTATTACTGGACTCGGGACGAAGTAACCATGGTTACACCTAGCAACCAGTCGGATTTAGGTGAACGATGTTCCAAAATATCTTGCATATACTTATATGTAGTATAACTTTCAATATGGAATGCAATTATTATAATACATAACATGTATATAGTTATGAAATATATTCAAACGATGCATATTTATCGAATCAAATATTTTAAACTGTTTAAATATTACAATATACTATTGTATAATAAAATAATTTATATTTTTTAATACAATACGTTTGTCAAAATGACGTAAGAAAAATAAGAACACAATCGAATAAATGAATACATTATGGCCTCTGTGTTTTTTATAGGTCTTTGGCTTCCTTTTTATTATCTAATTCTGTAGAAATCAAATATTATCTCTTAATTATTTATTTTATTTCTTAAAATCGAAAAGAATCTATATAGAAAAATAATAATGTTAGAGTTGTGATTACATTGAAAATAATAAAAATATCTGAATTAGAATTATAGTCTGAGTTTTAATTTTTTTCCTAATATTTTAATTTCATTCATAATATTATAATATAATTTTATGACTAAAGAATAGACAAGAATAGAATTGAATGAAAAATTGAATAACTAGTTACAATCATAATATTATCATTGTAGATAACAATTCTTAGAATTTGCCTATACAAATACAATATAAATATTTACAGACTATTATATATCAAAGGAAATTTTATACAACTTAAACATTCGATTAAATAAATATTTAAGCATATTATAATTGAAATGTTTTTTTTTAGGTATATAATATATATATATGAAAAATCTTAAAATTATCATCGACTAATGACATCATTTTGTATAACAACTTTTTTAACTATGTTTCGCCAATTAATTATTTTTTTAATTTATAATATATTCATCGAAAACAACAAAATATTATAATATAATTTATTCCGTGGTTCAAAAAACTAGAAATATTGCAAATGTTTTATTTATATTTAAATGTCAAAAAAATAATAATCGATTGCCCAAAACTGTCGAAATACTGTATGATTATATTCTACATTTAACAAACGAACATTTGGCTGGCTATATATTTTAAATCAAACCACACCCTGTGTTATTTATGGTACGATGAATCGCATGCTCTTCTTTAATAACAGTACAAAAACTGAAAAGTAATTATGTTAATTTTTGATAATACCTATGTTTAAGTTTTAAATTTAAATATAAAACATCACCAGGCATCCAGTTATAATAATACATATTATAATACTTACGTACAGTTTATTTTATATAGCCATCATATAGGTATAATAATTAAATAAGTTGTGAACATAATATTATATATTATATACATAATCTGCGATTAATCATTCATTCACTCAATATAGAAAATGATTTTATTCGAAACAAATGAAAATTTTTTTATTACAAACATAAACACTAATTATTGTTTTTTTCGTAGATATATTAAACCTGAGATTTTATATGTTTACACTTTAAATCATACTTAAGCATAATTACATTTAATAATAAGTTTGAATATCAACATTTTTCATAAAAAGTTTTTGAAAAAATTACGGTGATAAGTTAGATAGTTATTTTATATTCAAATTTAAAATATCTAAAAATTCTTAGCCCAAGTTATTAACTGAGTAAATTTTTTCGATTCTTCTAGATTTGTTTCTACATAATTTCTAGTTTTCATAGATATAAATTAGGTAAAAAATGTGGGATCAGTACACTTTCCCGATATTCAATTACCTACCTGACATCTTAATTGCCTGACACCATTTGCCCGACTATAACAAATTATATGTATTATAAATAAATTGTTGTCAAAAATTATTCAAAATTTAAATAAATGATTATATTATATTATGTTATTTTTGTATTTCGTAAGTTATGCTGTCCATTAATTAGAATGGTACAACTACCACAACAGAAAAGTTTTTTTCTTTTTTCACAGCACCAATAATACCAATTATCTCTATTTTTGTCTTTTGTCCTTATATAACCGTTGATAACAAGTTTTATACTGTCCCTATTTGATGAAACAGTTTCACAACTTTGTGCCATCAAAATCAAACTCAATGAAATCAAAATTATAATATTTTTAACACAATTAAATAAAGAAGTAGAATTTGAACTAAAAGTGTACCTGTTGATTAATTGCGGCCCGATCCCTAAATTAAGTACGAGTTGCGGCCCATGCTTGTGAAACAGCCGTACGAGTTGCGGCCACATTTTATTTATCTCTTCATATTAGCCTATCATCAGCGTTACCCACACCTATAATTGTGTTGTACTGAACTATCAAACGTCACCGTCTACGGTCATTTTATGTCTATCACCTATCGTTTTACTTCGAAATGAAAATCTTATTGTGAATAGCAATATAGTTCATGGCTGACAATACAATAATATTTTATTTATTTATTTTATTACTTTCTGTGAAATCTTACTAAATATTTAGTACTTTTTTACCTAGAACAATATTACCCATGATAAAATATTCGTCTGGTTTTGTTTTTTGAATTATTGTATATAAATATTACGTATTAATAAATATTAATAATAATAATAATATATGTAAAAATATGTAAAATATATTGTCGGGCAAATGGTGTCGGGCAATTGATGTGTCGGGTTTTCGAGTGTCGGGCAAGCATATCAGACCCAAAAAATGTACCATGGATATGGTGAAAAATGGTTAGATCTTAGATATTATGCTGTTAACCACAACATGGATTTTAAATTCATGAAGAAACGGCTTGACTGACTCGTTTTTAAGTATTATAGTTATTTTTATTTATACGACAACGATTCAGTAAAAATATAAAACCTTAAACAACTTAAAAAGAAAATCGTCGAAACAGTCAAGTATTTAAAATATTTCTGTCTATATGACGCACGCACAACCAAATCCAACCACAATTCCAATAATAATAATATTTAGTAATAGTAATATATATTTTTCTCAGAACTATGCTGAATATCATAATAATATCGCGTTGTGCACTACACACAGTTCAGGTTCTCGAGAAAAAGAGGCCTAGGAGCTGGAACGTAGCTAGGAGAGGCAAAGGTGTGCCTGGTCCACCAAAAATTAATTGTTACAGCCCTAGACCGGACCTTTTTTACATTATATAATTTATGTTATAATCTAACAATTATGTATTATGGTCTATGAAATTAATAAATTAGAAAAAATATTTACAGATAATACTTCTAAGTATAAGTACCCATCATCAATATCCTATTTGCATCTTCCTCTACAAATAAAACACATAATCTAATTTGATTTAAACATTTTAAAATCTGGGCTGAACATTTTACCAAAAACTATAAGAAAATATGAAACTTAAATCAATATAAAAATCGACAGTCTCATATACCTAGTATATTTCGTTGAAAAGTATAAAATAATGTATTTAATGAAACTTATAGGCTAGCATACTATTCCAGTATTAAATGCAACGTGGTAAAGAATATTTTCTTGTCTCAAAGACTCAGAAGACTTAAAAACTATGTGAGAAATCAAATATCAAATAAACTTTTAGTAAATTTACTATGTATTTCACTTTATTTGTATAGAATAAAATTTCCATAACTCTTGACAATTGACATGATGAAATTTGTTGAACAATTCTCTAATAATTGTAAAAATTGAAAAGTAGTTATAAATAGTAAAGTAATTTTAACTATTATGCTAATAATGACAATGTGTTGTATTTTAAATATTATTTTATTTGTACATTATATTGGTAATAAGAATATGAGTTTTGCTTAAATTTTAGATTCTGAACGGAGTGGTGGAATCTATTGGTTTTACAATGATGTGTGTTTTTTTTTAATTTTAATTTTTTTTTTTTTTTTTGTGTCTGAGGACACGATTTTTGGTAGTAAAAATGCTTCGATTTTCTTAAACAGCAACTTTTCTGATAGGAAAGTGAATGTAGATGGTACATAGGCAAGTCAAAAATCCAACTTTTTCAATACTTTTTTAAAAAATCGAAAAAAACGATAAAAAAATTACGAAAAAACGGGAAATTTTACACAAAATCACGTTTTTACAAACTACATTTTTTTAAAATGCTCTAACTCAAAAACGAAAAACTGCAACAACTTGAAACTTTCACCAAATCTTTATATTGGTGTCCTCTATACATGGTTAAGTTTTCAAAGTATTTTGACATATTTTGACTTATTTATAGACAATTTAAATTTTCGATTTTTGTACATTTTTTTTTTTAAACACCTATAAAATTTAATTGGCTGGCCGAAAACTCTCAAAAATTTAATACAAGGTTTATAATAAGCTTAACTTATCTTCACTAGAAAATATCGGTGATCGTTTCACTCAAATTTTTTT
>JAIPRK010001597.1:0-53647 GCA_025469195.1 Chaitophorus viminalis
GTGTTCTACAGATCTTTTATAATGGTTCTTTGAGAATCATATGTAAATAATTTATTATTTATTGGTTACCAAATATTTGTTGTTAAGTACATCATAATGTAATAATTCAAAAAAGTATATTATTCTAAAACATTTGATGTTTGATTTCTAATACTTCGAAAACATAACACAATATTTGTTTATGTATCACATTATATTATATTTCAACAATATTTTGATTTATAAATAGAATCTGTTTTATTTAACACTAATAACATCCTATAATATTTAAATGACCTAAATTTTGGTGGTTCTACCTGTTACCGAATTAATAGTCATTAGAAGGGTACTAATTTATGACTTTATATTTTGTTATTTTATAATTTTTGTTCACAAAATATTTACCAAAGACTCCCCAGAATTAAATAATAAATAATAATAAGAAATATTATAATAATAAGAAATAAATAATATTTATTTATAAATTTGACATTACAATATTCACAATTACGTATTATGCTTATTCTCCAAAATGTCTGATGGCCATTTTTTCCTTTCGTCAAAATATCCATTTGGTAAAATATCTTTTAACTGAATACATTTGGTGAAACGACTTTTGCTGAAAGCCAGATACCTAAATTTTACATTTTAAATTGGTTAATACTGAAGGCATTTTATTTAGTTATAGAATACATTACTTTGACAGTCTTCAAAAAAAAAAAAAAAACTTATGAAAATAAGAGCTTATAGTTGTTTTTAATAAAAAAATTTAACATTCGAAGAATAACAAAGTAGGTAGGCAAATAATAAATATAAATGTTCTGGATAAACATATCATCTTCCTTCAAAATTGTTTTTCGTATACAATGATACCTAGCATTGCTTTCATATTTTATACATCCATTATAATAACTTATTTACCTATCCTATTAATGAGGTCCACCCAATCTCCTTTTTTTTCTTCTAGTTGTAAACAAATATCAATTATCATGAAATTATTATAAATAGTTCGAAAACAACTAAATGACTCTTAATTTTATCTTTAAGTAATGAGAAATGTTATATAATGATTGTTTTATATTACCTACAGAATGTTGAATTATTACTAAAAAGTAAAAACATATTGTTCAATAACAGTATGTTCCATTAACGTAAAATATGTGGTGGATTCACTTATAAATTTGAAATTATTTTTCGTGCCAAATAGTAAGATCCAATAATTTGGACTACAAACCAGCAAAATTGTTTTACTTTTATACGTTCTCATATCCATAGATTATAAATAAATGCGTTTTAAAAGTTTTAGTAAAATATTAATTTTAATATTAGTTGTATAATTTGTATACTAAATATCCTATGGATCTCGGTATAAAAACTGATCATACAACATATTTTCAATTATCACAATATAAGATATGAATAATTTCAAAAAAGTTGAAATACTTAAATATTTATGAGTTTTACAACTCACATGAATCTTAAAACCATGCACATTTTTTAGAACTTCTTGTAATAATAGTACAACAATTACAAAGATAAATGTACAAAGTTAATTAATATAGATACAGTAAGCAAAAGGTGAAGTAATTAAACATAATTATAAAGATTATAAAATACATCAGATAAACAATTGATAAATCTGACAACGTTATTCAATTAGATTAGATTGATGGCAATATATTTAGTTTATCCATTAGTATTTTATAAATAGAATAAAAAACTTCTAAAACGTCATGTAGGTACAGATAACTGTTATAAGTATTACTTTCAATATCTGTACAACATGTATCAACTTTTATGTTCATTTGATCTCATATGATTAGTAGTAATAAATGAATTATACATTTTTTGTTATCTCACTACCGGTTTTAACAGTTTTCAAATTGTATATATATATTTGTTTTATTGAATCATTATTACACTATATTTAGTGAATGTTTTGTATCCTGTCATTACAATTTATTCGATTTTATAACACACACTCTTCAATTACGTCATGAATGTATTGTTATTTATAAAATACATCAAATGTAAATCAGTTTATGTCATATGCAGTTACATAGATTTATTCATTTGACCTGATTTGTTTTAATACAGATAAAACTGATTTAACTCAATTAGAATTAGTTAACACATGGAGTTAATTGAATGTAAACAACTTTTAATTCCGTTTATCTAATATGGTATTGATGACTTTTGAAATTCGCATTGGAATTAACTTTTGGCGAGAAAAATATGCATATGAACGTATCACACAACTAAAACCTCATTAAGAATATGGTTGGCACTTGCAGTAATGTATTATTATTGAAATACAGCGGCGTATTTACGGGGGGGGTCCATGGTGTCCGGACCCCTCCCAATGACTCGTATAATATACCTATTAAATTTGGTGTTTCTACATGACAAAACAAATTTCATCATACAATACGAAGGATTTTCAAAACATTTTTCGACTCTTAAGTTATTAAAATTTTCATTTTATATATTAAGATTTTTTTTTTAGATTCTGAACGGAGTGATGGAATCTATTGATTTTACAATGATGTGTTTTTATTTATTATTTTTTTTTTGTGCCTGTCATCACGTTTAGGAGCAGTAAAAATGCTTCGATTTTCTTAAACGGCAACTTTTTTGAAAAGAATGTGAATGTAGATAGTAATTGGGTTAGTCAATAATCAAACTTTTTCAATACTTTTTAAAAGCGTCACATAAAAAGATAAAAAAATTACGAAAAAACAGGAAATTTTACGCAAAATCGCATTTTGACAAAATACATTTTTTTTAAAATGCTCTAACTCATTAACGAAATACTGCAAACACTTGAAATTTTCACTAATTCTTTATATTGGCTTTTTCTATATACGGATAAGTTTTCAAAGTATTTTGACTTATTTATAAACAATTTAAATTTTCGATTTTTGTAATTTTTTTTTTTTTAAATATCTATAAAATATATTTGTCTGTCTGAAAACTCTTGAAAATTTAATACAAGGTTTATCATAAGTTATACATAAGTTATACTTATCGTAACTAAAAAATATTGAAGACCGTTTTACTCAATTTTTTTTTATAAGCCCATAAAGCTCAAATTTGTATAAAATGATAAAATCATGCTAATTTGCAAGTTATTTTGTAGATAAAAATTCATAAAATTTATTCTGTTTATACCTAAGGTTCAAAATGTTAACATTAGGTTATCCATAAACTACTCTTCAAAAATCTATAAAAAAATTTCTACCGAACTTAAAGGGAAAAATTATATGATCGTTTTAAATTTAAAATTTTACGAAATTGCATACTATTGCATTATAATTATTTATAAAATACTATACTAAAATATACATAAATGTACAGCAAAGCGAGGTCCATTCGCTTCTTTTTTTTGTTATAAATTTTGTACCAAACAAGATTGAAAAAATATGGAGTAATTGGTTATTGAACAAATGCTCTTATAGAAGTTAATTAAATGATAGTGAAAGATAATAACACGGTTTAAGATGGCCATGGTATTACAAAACATTTTCATGGAATTATGAAGATGGTATATTTATTTAATAAAGAGTAATTTGGGAATGTGGGGGCAAAGCCCCCACGGATTTGTATTCTAAAAGTTTTCAGGACCCTCCCCATGAAAAATTCCTAAATACGCCACTGTTGTAATAATGTAAATATGTAATCACATAATTATATTTCTATAATATGATGCTAAAAATGGCTTAAACTAATATAGTTAATAGGTAGATGGAAAAATAATTATTTTCAAGGGGGAAAAAATTGGATTATTGAACCAAATTAAAGTAAAACGGTTTAAACTTCGAAATAAACATTAAACGTCAACAGTAAAAGTGTATTATATTATTGCAGTTGTCGGGCATTTTTATAGAATACCTATTTGTATCCTAGTTCAAATTGATTCGATACGATATACGAATCCAGTTGATTGGAATTAATGGATGAATATAAACAAGGTAAATGATTATTACCCATAAGAATTGATTTATTTAGTAATGGTACAGACGGCTAATATATTGGTGTGAGACGTGAATATGCGAACTCACTGATGTTAAAATAAGTTAAAAGAAATCAAGGTGTAAAGAAAAAGGCATAAAACACAGAAAAACTTAAATTATACTATAATTTAAAAATAAAAACTTTATTCGTGAAAATATATAATAAACAATATTGTGAGTTATAATTATAACTTGTAATAATTTGAAGACATGTTTTATGTAATTTATAATTGATAAGCTACTCGTATTAAACTATAAGTAAATATTTTTTAGTATTCATTTCATTCCAAATTTCCACACTTTTTCATTCAAATATCGGATTTTCTATTACTTTCATATTGCTATCATCAGCAATAAATCGATTTATCATATTCGAAAATATTTTTAATTGCTCTGAAAAATACATCAGTTTATAAAAAATTATTGCTATTTCATAATTTTAAATTTTACAGTATAAATACAATTCAATTGTACAGATTAAATTTAAAAAATGACTCCGAGTGAAAGAGGTTGAATGGATTGGTATATTTTCGTAAAAATATATAATAACTTGTAAACTGTGTTATTATTATATAAGGAAACATATAGAATGGTCTTCAGTAGATAAAACTAGCACAAATCATTAAATGCCATGGAAAAAATACATAATTCATTGTGATATTCACTAAATAAAATGTATTGTTCTAAACCATGTACATCAGTACGATGCACGTGTCTATTAATGAAAGTTATATCTAATCATTGGTTGTGGAACTAATATTATGATATTTTACCATGGATATGGATAAATCAACTGAAAGTATACATACTATTTCCATCCTCTGCGGAATCATGAAAAATATGTAAAACTGTCATTATAGTTAACAATTTAATTCAGAAGAACATTTAAATAAATTGTTAGTTCTAGTAAATAAGACAATTTTTTTTGTAACAATTTCATATAGGAATTCATAAAACGTTATTTAATTATTTTTCTGGACTAGTTTATCTCATTAAATTGTATAAAACTATGCTAATATCAAATAATAATTATTCTTACCAGTTTTGGCTAGATAAAATAAATAAAATTATTTTAATACGTATTATAAGCAATTACATAATCAACTTATATATTATGATTTGGAATGTATAAGTACAGATATTTTAAGTCTACAATAGAGTTCCCTAATTAATATTAACATCATGATCGAACACAATAATGTTATTAACTAATAACTAGAAAATACAAATTATTATTGATAAAAGTATGTATAATATTATTGATTTGTATCAATCTTACGTTTTTCATCACCCTTCACTATAAATTTAAACAATATATAGAATTAATAAAATTAATTTTATTTTTTTTTTTTATTTAATCAATTCAAGTATATAAGTCAATCTTTTCTAAACAAAAATAACCCATTCAAAAGAATAGTTCATCTCTAAATAAGATATGTTTCTATGAAAATAAATATGTTACAACGTATATTGTGACAACTGTTTTGGTACTAATTGTAGAAAATTATTTTCAGTTTTTACTATAAGCACAGAATAAACGAAATAATTTATTCTGTGCTATAAGGAATAAATTATAAAACACTATAATACAATAATATAATAATATAAGTATATTATATTATATCATAATATATTATAATAAGTGTAATTTTAATAATTACACTACTAGAACTTAAGGTATTTCAATTTTTATACATTTTTAAGAATTCTTTTTCACAGTACTTTAATCAATTGTTAGGTATATATAAATTATGGCTATGAAAATTATAGTGTATATACTCTATACCAAAATTATTATCACACTATCTTAATCTGGGTTATCAGAAAGTTGTGTGTTCGAAACGTCAGAGCCTCAGAGCATGACTATAAGATACGGGTAATATGCGGAATTATATGCTGAGAAAAGAATATTTAATATTAACAATAATATAATACAATCCAATTGGAAAATGTTGAATGATAACTCATAGTCTATAAAGTCTGTTATAATATTTTTTCTTGTATCCATAATTATAACTTTTTTAATCAAACTAATATACTTGAAATATATAGGATCAGATAATTTAAAGGATTTAAATTGGAAATTTCAAACTAATTCAAAAATTGCATTTATTGCATAAACCAAATAACTCAAAAATATCCAACGTTGTGTTTGTTTTATTGAAACTATAACTCTAGGTTATCTACTGATACACATTTCTAACCACCCATACTAAAACGAAATTGAAAAGTAAATTCAACTAACTGTACGTAAATCATACGAATTATAATCGTATATTTTTGGGAATTCAAGCTAACGAAAAAATAAGGAGTATTAAAAATTGTTTAAACATGTCAATGCTTATCTGAGAATAATTATATTAAAAAAGTCTCATTTATTTATTAAACATAGGGAAATATAAATATTTATTCTACCACATTATAATATACTCGTAATGTTCACTAAGTTTAATAAAATAATATTATACATACGACCATCACTGTTTTTATCCAAAAAAGTTTTGTATTTTTTTTTAAAATCTAGTAAATAAAAGTGTAGTATTAATATAATTAGTAAGTTCAAGAAAATTAAAATATAGTATTATCAACTGTTGTGTATAATGAAAATTATTTTGAATATAACAATTTAGCTGTGATTAATTTATATGAAAATAATTTAAAAAAATTGATATCAAAGAATAATTATTAAGAAAAGGTTAAAAAATCTAGGTATATTATATAATATAAGTATCATGTTATATTTAAATTAAAATATTATGTCAATATTGGCTTTTAAAACACTTTTAAAAAAATTGTGCCTATTAATATAAATCATTTTTGAAATATATCAAGAGCATCTTCTGTGGAATCTTCTTCTAAATTTTCAAGTATTTTTTAACAGCCAAAATTTTTTTATCAACAATTATAAAAAAATAAATTTAAAAAAATCGAATATTTTGAAAAAAATACGACTAAAAGAAAATGTCAATTTTAATAATGGTAAAAATTTCAAGTTTCTGTGATTTGTACTTCTTGAATAATAACAAATATTTTAATTCAATTGAGGATATATCGTTATTTTATGCAATTTTGTAAAAATTGAAATTTCAAACTGTCATAAAAATTTTCTTTAAAGACCGGTAGAAATTTTTTTATAGTTTTTTGAAGAGTAGCTTATGGATAATCTTGTGTTAAAATTATTAACCTTAAGTATAAATACAAAGAATTTTATGACTTTTCAACTACAAAATAACTTGCAAATATCACAATCTTAAAATATTTTATACAATTTTGAACTATATGGGATTATAAAAAAAAATTGAGTGAAATAACTTTAAATTTTTTTAGTTGCGATAATTATAACTAATATTATTTATTGTATTAAATTTGATAGAGTTTTTAAGTAAACAAATTTTTTTATCGATATTTCAAATAAAAAACTTATAAAAATTGAAAATTTAAATTGATTATAAATGGGTAAAAAAAGTCAAAATACATTGAAAACTTAACCATGTATAGAAAATGCCAATTTAAATATTTGGTGACAATTTCAAGAATTTGTGATTTTTGTTTTTGAGTTAGAGCACTTTAATAAATTGTATTTTGTCAAAATGTGATTTTGCGTAAAAATTTCCTGTTTTATCATTATTTTTTCATGGTTGTTTTGATGCTATTGAAAAGTATTGAAAAAGTTTAAATTTTTACTTGCTAAGTATTATCGAAAATCATTTCCCTTTCAGAAAAGGGACTGTAAGAAATAATTGAAGCATTTTCACTGCCCCAAAACTTGATGACAGTTGATGAAACATTGATGAAAAAAAATCACAATAATTGTAAATCAATATCACAACTTTTAGAATATAAAGTTTGAATTAATTTATAAAATATGGCCATATTTTAAGTATCATAACTCATTTGTAGAAAAATATTGTCTAAGTAAAAGTGTTCATTAGGCCAGTTTGTTATGAAATGTTAATAATGAAATTGCAACTAAGATTATGAATATCATATTTGTAATATTTCGTTTATCAAAATAAATCAAATTTTACAATTGTCCATTGATATTAACTACTTACCAATTAAATAATCCCCTATAAATAAAAATTTAAACATATTCAATTTATAATAATTATTTTTTTATGCATAAGTTATTTGTAAATTATTGTTGGGCTTTTAATCAAACTATGATTAAATTCTAACATTTACAATTACCTATGATGTAATTATCTTGGTTTGGAGTTATATAAATATGATTGATAAATTGTAGTGCTTATATACTTTTAGTTATTACACGATCTTTTCTTATTACAAAAATAAGGATTTTTGTTTATTTCATTGTGTTGCTATGTGCTTCATTTAAAAAAATGCATTTCATACGATTCATTTCTTATGAAAATTTTTAAAATTCATTGCTAAAGCAAATTTAGGTTATAAAAAGACCATGTTTACTAGGGCTTGACAGCTAGAATTTTTTCAGAATCAAAATTCCCGAATGGAATTTACCCGGAAGTCCGTAAGCGAGAAAGCCTTTTTCGCGGATATTTTTTTCCCGACTGTTATTGTTTTGGAAATGAGAACAAAAAAAATCAAAAGAACACAATATCAACAAAATTAACTTGCATAAGCAATGTTACATTAAATAATATACTATACATTATATAAAAATGTATACATAATATATTATACATTATATAAAAATATAGGGAGATTTTGGCATCGTGACAATTAAACTTCAACTATTATTTTTATGAAGACTCATTTATGTGTTAAAGTTTGAGTGGGGGTGGTAGCGGCATCTTCTCACCGGATGGCTGTGCCGCCCGGATTCGAACCGATGACCGTAGGATTATGCACAGCCGCCTATGCCGCTAGGAATTGTTTAACACTTATAAATACATTACCAATGTATATTTATGAAGTATATATTTATTGACCATGCCGGTATGATTCATTCCAGATGGTGAATATTAAAATTATAAGCACTATATTGTTCAAAAACTCAATGTTCAAAAAGTTTAATATTAATTGAAGTATTTATTATCTAATTACGAAATCGGAGATTTGAACAGATTTGTGAACAGATTTGTGTAAAGTGAGTTTTAAAAAAATTATTCCAAATAATAATTGCGTGGAAAATAATAATGATGTTGCGTGCATTTTATTTAGTGAGAAATATTGCAGAATTTTAAAAGTATAGTTTTAATCATATAGCCGGTGTACCTATGTATTTTTTGATTTATATTGTTTATTTATACATAATTCATACGTACATAGTAATAACACGATTACGATACTATTTATCGGCGATTAATATAAATTATTGCACAGACCCGATTTTATAAAATCGTTAATCTTTACATTAGTCGACAACCTCTGTTTCTCGTGTTTTTTGTTATATTGTGTATATCAGTTTTAGTCTTTTAAAAATTTTCTAGTTTATTTCTATTTCTTTTTATAATATTATTTTTTTTTTTAATTATATGGCTGAAATTAAAATTTTGGGTAAATATTATTTTTTAACTAAAACCGTCGGAAAAAAAGCTGTGGGAAAAAGCAAATGTCTATGTTTACAAGGGCTTGACAGCTAGAATTTTTCAATTATCAAAATTCCCAAATGTCCATTTTCCAGAATGGAATTTACTCGAAAGTCTGTAATCCCGAAAGCTTTTTTCCCGAATTTTTTTTCCCCGACTGTAATTGTTTGGAAATTGGAACAAAAAATCAAAAGAACATAATATTAACAAAATTAACTTGCATAGGTATTGTTACATTATATATAATGGCATCGCGACCATTAAATCTCAACGATTATTTTCATGAAGACTCAATTACGTGTAAATGTTTTCTTAAGTTATTAATATCCGTAGCTCCTAGATTGAAGAAACTTTAACTATTATTCTTAAAAACTTCACGTCATGCGAACCTTTATAAGATGTCGATAATAATAATATTCATCTTGCTAATAGTATCCAATTATACTCATTCTTTGTTCTTTTGTCCCCTCTTATTTTCATCTGGACCACAACTTAACTTCCTCCCATATAATCATGTTAGTAAGTCTATAAGGGCTTTTATGGGTTTTAATTGAAGATAGTTCTATGTATATTTTACAGTTTTGAGGTTTTATTTAATATCACATTTTTAACATACCTTCAGCGGTTGACTTGGTTTTATCATTGGTCGTGTCTCCTAAACAAATAAGGAGCGATAAAATAATATTTCTTTGTAATTATTTCAAATGATATTATGTTTTTTTACAAGAAAAATAGTATATAATTAACACGAAAGCATCTATTTGCATAAAAAAAAAAATATATTCTTTTACTGTAGTCCATATCAAATGTATGTAATATGTATATCAAATGTGACCCGATGACGCTTCTCGTGACAAATTTCTGTCATTGTATACGAATAACGATTCTGAACGGATACGATATGTTAGTCTAAATTGAATGAATTATAATATAGTATTTTATAAAATTAAAATATAATGCAATAGTATACAATTTTGTAAAAATTTCAATTTCCAACGGTCATAAAATTTTTTCCTTTAAGTCCGGTAGAAATTTTTTTATAGATTTTTGAGGAGTAACTTATGGATAACCTAGTGTTAAGATTATGAATATTAAGTATAAACAGAATAAATTTTACGAATTTTTATCTACAAAAGAACTTGCAAATTAGCATGATTTTGACACATTTTATACAAACTTGAAATTTATGGCCTTATAAACGAATATGAATCAAACGATCTCCAATAATTTTTAGTTACGATAAATATAACTTATAATAAATATTTCATTACATTTTCAAGAGTTTTCGGACAGCCAAATACATTTTATAGATATTTCAAAAAAAAAAAAAAAATTCACAAAATTATTATTTTGATTATTATTTTATTTTATTAATTATTATTTTTAGATTATTTTTATGAAGACTCAATTACGTGTTAAAGTTTTTTTAAATTATTTATATCCGTAGCTCTTTAATTGAAGAAACTTTTTTCTAACTAATTCTAACTAAAAACTAATTTTCTCAAAAACTTCACGTCATGGGAGGAACCTTCATAGGATGTCAATAATAATAATATTCATCTTGCTAATAGTATCTAATTATACTCATTCTTTGTTCTTTTGTCCCCTCTTATTTTCATCTGGACCACAACTTAACTTCGTCCCATGTAATCACGTTAGTTATTCTACATGAACTGTTATGGGTATTAAATGAAGATAGTCTGATTTATATTTTACAGTTTTGAGGTTTTATATAATATCACTTTTTTAACATACCTTCATTGTTTAACTTGTTTTTATCATTGGTCTTGTCTCCTAAACAAATAAGGAACGATAAAATAATATATCTTTGTAATTATTTCAAATGATATTATATTTTTTCAAGATAAATAGTATATAATTAACATGAAAGTATCTATTTGCATAAAAAAAATATATTCTTTTACTGTAGTCCATATTAAATGTATGTAATATGTATATCAAATGTGACCCGATGACGCTTCTCGTGACAAATTTCTGTCATTGTATATGAAAAACGATTCTGAAGGAGTTAATATGTTTGTCTAAAATGTGTATATAATAATATAGTATTTTATATTTAAATTGATTTATAATACAATTTCGTAAAAATCTAAATTTCAAACAGTCATAAAATTTTTTCTTTTAAGTCTGGTAGAAATTTTTTTAAATATTTTTGAAGATTAGCTTATGGGTAACCTAGTGTTAAAATATCGAGCCTTATGTAAAAACAGAAAAAATTTCATGAATTTTCAACTATAAAATAACTTGCAAATTATTGCGATTTTAACATATTTTATACAAATTTGAAATTTATGGGCTTATAAAAAAAATTTGAGTTGAACGATTTTCGATAATTTTTAGTTACGATTAGTATAACTTATGATAAACCTTGTATTAAATTTTCAAGAGTTTTTGCACAGCCAAATAAATTTTATAGATATTTCAAAAAAAAACTTACAAAAATCGAAAATTTAAATTGTCTATAAATAAGTCAAAATACGTCAAAATATTTTGAAAATTTAACTATGTATAGAAGATGCTAATATAAAAATTTGGTGAAAACTTCAAGTGTTTGCAATTTTTTGTTTTTGAGTTAGAGCATTTTAAAAAAATAATTTTTCATTCAGTCATCAATTTATCAAAATGTGAATTGAATTTACTTAAAATTTCCCTTTATTTTGTCGTTTTTTCATCGACGATTTTAATAGTATTGAAAAAGTTGGATTTTTGACTTGCCAAAGTACCATCAACATTCACTTTCTTTTCAAAAAAATTGCTGTTTAAGAAAATTAAAGCATTATTACTGACAAAAAAGGTGTCTTGAGATACAAAAAAAAAAAAAAAAACTTATCATTGTAAAATCAATAGATTCCATTTCTGCGTTCAGAATCTAAATATAATATTCATATCAAAAAAAAGATCGCACAGCTGCACAAACAACCAAAATATTTAGAACTGGTTTTCTCGAAAACGGGCACTAGGTGCGTGACCGTCAAGCTTCTAGTTTCGCTGGCCGCACTATAGTATCTTTGATATATGTATACTACACAATATTGTTTAAACAACACGAGTACGTAACTTCAAATTTATTGGCTAATACTGTGTTCGAGTACCTAAGCCTTTAATTGTCACCAGGAAAACTATCATCGAATCACAGTTGCGATATTATAAAAAATTATTGTGGATTAAATCTATGCTTAGTTTTGTGTGAAACCTATTATAAAGAATAAATATATTAATATATAAATGTATATATATATATATATATATATATATATATATATATATATATATATTATACATGTATAAATATATAATTATAATCCAAATAACTGTCGAATATTTACCAGTGAATTGAAATTTATACAGTGGCACTGTTAACATAATTCGAGATGTATAATGCACAAATACCACGGGTGTTGTACGTATTCATCCATTTAAAGTTAAATTTTATGGTATAAATACAGGATACTTTTTAATAGTCTATTGTATTAATTATTTTCCCATATCAGCGGAATATTAAAAATATACCTATGAAATATTCTGATTGACATAAATTTTTAGAACAAATATTGTTCAGTAATATAAGCCATAAGGTACACTTTTAATTTTAAACACTGTTGCGAAATATTAGAAATGTTTTAAAATTTACAAAATTAGATAAGAAATGTAATAAAATAAAACGTTCCTTTTTAACTAAATTTTAAGATATTACAAGAAATAAATCATCGATAAGTATTAGATTTTCCATTGCTAAATTTTTTTGTAAATGGATGTATTTAGCAGTGTTAATTAACATGTTTAATTTTTTTACACAAAATTATAATCTTATCATAATATTACCTGCAATCGTACAATATATCGCCAAATAATTTGATATCTTATATCTGTCATCAACTAAAATATGATAAATATTGTACACAATTAATAAAATGTCAGTGTTCTAATCAGTTATGGATTTTAAAATTACGATCAAATATTAATAGATTCAAAAATAATTATTAACAGAACTCAATTGGTTAGAGTAAATTTATATTTCCGTTTTTTGGTTCCATCAATCTAAGCATTATTTTTAATGTATATCATTCTGAATAACTTTAAACTGTTTAATTGGATATATTAAAAGTCTATTCAGTATCTATTAATTAATTTAAAAAAACATATATTCTTTGCATATTCAAATGCAGTAGTATTATTTTGACTCTGAAACAGAAAATCCACAAAAAATAACCACTAATTATGATCCTTTGTACACTGCTATCAGTGCTATCCCATGCACTCCATATTGTTAGCAACAAATATGGAATTTTTTTATGATAATATTGATTAAGAAATCATACTAGTTGAAGGATATACCTAGATGATGCAAATCAACACGTTGCAACGAGAAATAAATGAAGTTATTGAGAAATTAAAGTAAAAAGTTGTATTTGTTCATTGAACTGTTAGAAACTAATTATTTGTCAAGAAGACAATTGACCGATTGAAGTCAATTGAAGAATATATTATAAATTTTATCAATATCCATATTTTTTTTTTGATCAGTTATTACTTATTATATATATTATTATTTTTGTCTTTTTTAATAATAGGAATGAAACAAATTTAAACTATAATTTACCTACGACATATTTGTCATTAAATTGTAATAACCAGTTATACCTCTGTACTTCATCTAGAATAAATAAAATACAATTATATAAATCAGAAAATCAACGAGGTTGAGTTAATATAAAACTGTAGTAATAATTATTATTATTTATTAACAATAATTCCAGAAGTTTTTACCTACAATTATTGCGATATATATATGTATTAATTGTTTAATATTGCTACAGTATATATTGACTTAAATTATTGATTGATTTAAACAAATTAAAGTGTACCATGACAGACAGAAATTATAATCATAATTTTTTAATCTATCAAATATATAAACTTAATACAGTAAATTATGTAAAAATTTTAATGGATAATAATCATAATAGTTCATGCGGACCCATGCGGCAGCCGTTATCGAAACGCCTGTTGCCGACCGCGACTTTGTTCTCTCGTCAAACACCATACCGCGGCACGCATCGTCGCAGCGAAACCCCGTATCACCATCCATCACTAGAAGTGGGCCGCGGGCATCGACTGCGACATCTGCTTGGTGCAACTTTTGAGACCGGTCTCGCTCTTTGCTTTTCACCGTTCGAGTGTAACATCAACGCATCAGTGTAAAATGTGGCATTATCGATTGATTCCGATCACGCCAACAATGTGTTAACATTTTAATAAATATATACAGATCAAAATTAAAGTGCATCCGTCTTTCATTTTATCCATTTTAGTGTAAGACTTTTGAAATTTGTTGCGTCACCACTTTAGTGCCACGACATAGTAAAATAAAATTTTCCGGAAACTCGCTGTGCTATGTGAGTAGATCTGGTGGGGACATCGATCAAAAAGTAGTTAATTAAAATTGGTGTGTTAAATTTGAATGCAATGATCAAATATCATTGTATACAAAAAACGATTCTGAACGGTGATGACTGATAATTATGCCAATGTTTTTTAATAATATTTTGAATATTAGTATAGACAACCTATTTGGAATCTTCTACTAAATTTATAAGGAATAAAAAGAAAATAGAACCGGATGGGCCTCGCTCTGCTGTACAGTTTGTGGGGTGGAGTTCACCTCGTTCATATGATAGGTAATTACAATAGATTTATTAAATTTGAAATGATAGTAATAAAAATTAATGTGGAATCTTCTATTAAATTTTCAAGTATTTTATATCAGCCAAATTATTTTATCAACAACTATAAAAAATAAAATGTAAAAAAATCGAATATTTCAAATGCCATTAAGTAGCTCAAAAATCATTAAAATATTTTCAAAAGAATATTACTTAAATAAAATGCCAATCTTGACAACTGGTAAAAATTTCGAGTTTCTGGCGACTTATACTATTTTAATTAAAACAAATATTTAAACTTGTTTGAGGATAAATTACTATTTTATGCAATTTCGTAAAAATTTAAATTTCATACGGTATAAAATTGTTTTCATAAAGTCAGTTGAAATTTTTTTACAGAGTTCTGAACAGTAGATTATGGATAACCTAGATTTTGAACATTAAATATGAACAGAAATAATATTTTGAATTTTCAACTAAAAAATAACTTGCAAATTATTCCGATTTTAACATATTTTATACAAATTTGAACTTTATGGGCTTATAAAAAAAATTCGAATAAAACAATCACCGAGATTTTTAGCTACGATAAGTATAACTTATAATTAGCTGTGTATTAAATTTTCATAATTTTTCGGACAGCCAAATAAATTTTATATTTAATTAAAAAAAAACTTACAAAAATCGAAAATTTAAATAGTCTACAAATTAGTCAAAATTAGTCAAATACATTAAATTCTTGACCATGAATATTAAAAGCCAATATAAAGATTTGTTGAAAATTTCAAATGTTTGCAGATTTTCGTTTTTGAGTTAGAACATATAAAAAAATGTGTTTTGTCAAAACGTGGTTTTGCATAAAATTTCCCGTTTTTTCGAAATTTTTTAATCGATTTTTCGTTTTTTTCGATGCATTTGAAAACAAATGAAAAAGTTTAATTTTTGACATACCAGTGTATCATCAATATTCACTTTTCTTTCAGAAAAGTTGCTGTTTTATAAAATGGAATCATTTTAACTATTAAGGAAGGTGTCGTCAGACACAAAATAAAAATAAAAACACACATCATTGTAAAACCAATAGATTCTATCACGCTGTTTAGAATCTAAAAAAAAATTAAAATCGGAATTATCAAATGATGTATGAAAGAATATAAATTAGTAAATATTCTTCAAAATGATTAAAATATTTTTAAAGATTTCTAAAGACACAAGTTTTTGCAACTTATACTTTTTGAATGATAACAAATGTCTAAGATCGTTTGCAGATGAATCATTATTTTATGCAATCTCACAAAAATTTAAATATCAGAAATTTAAAAATATTTTTTTTGATAGTTATTTTAAAGTTATTTAAATCCAGGATAGAAATGATTAATTTTAAGTACTTATACCAAAAACTTTACGAATTTTCAATAATAAATTAACACGAAAATCATCACAATTTTGACATATTTATAACATATGGTAAATCGCATAGTATTGATATTAAAAAAAAAAAATAAATAACTAAAAAATTAGAAAAAGAAGTATAATATAAAATTGAATTATTCAGATTGAATTCTTTTAGACTTTTTTTATTATTTTCCCAATTATTCTGAAAACTTTTGAGAATTAAAGAATATTATATTACAATGATGTGTGTTCTTTTTTTAATTTTTAATTTTTTTTTATATATGATGACACCTTTTTTGACAGTAAAAATGCTTCAATTATTTTGAACAGCAACTTTTCTGAAAGGAAAGTGAATGTAGATGGTACTTGGGCTTGTCAAAAATGCATTTTTTTCAATACTTTTTAAAAGCGTCGAAAAAAACTATAGAAAAATTACGAAAAAACAGGAAATTTTACAGAAATTAACGTTTTGACAAAATACATTTTTTTTAAATGCTCATACTCAGAAACAAAAAACCTTAACAACTTGAAATTTTCACAAAGTCTTTATATTGTAATATTGGCTTTTTCTATACATGGTTAAGTTTTCAAAGTATTTTGACTTTTATTGACTTATTTATACACAATTTAATTTTTCGATTTTTGTAAGTTTTTTTTTATTTGAAATATCTATAAAATTTAATTGACTGTCAGAAAACTTTTGAAAATGTAATACAATGTTTATTATAAGTTATACATATCGAAACTAAAAATATCAAACATCATTTTTTTTATATGTCTATAAATTTCAAACTTGTATAAAATGTGTTAAAATCATGCTAATTTGCAAGTTATTTTGTAGATATTTATTCATAAAATTTATTCTGTTTATACTTAAGGTTAAAAATTTTAACTTTATGTTATTCATAAGCTACTCTTCAAAAATCTATATAAAAATTTCTTCAGAACTTAAAGAATAAAATTTTATGATTGTTTGAAGTATAAATTTTTACGAAATTGCATACTATTGAATTATATTTCAATTTAAATATAAAATACTATATTATCATATACACATTTTAGACAAACCTATTGACTCCGTTCAAATTGTTTTTCGTATACAATGATACCTATCATTGCATTCAAATTTAACAAATCCATTGTAATAGGACCTTTCCTATAAACAAGGTACACTCCACCCCCAACTGTACAGCAGAGCGAGGCCAATCCTGATCTTTTCGTATATGATTTCAATATCATACAATTGAATAGCAATTACATTTTTATCATTCATTTTGAATAGAAAATTAATTTAAAATAGTTTCAAAAACTATTTTTTAGTAAACGTATATTATTTTTTGAATTAACTGTATTTGAAAATCAATAATTTAGGCAATTATGTAATAAATGACTTACAATTATTCGTTATATCTTTAGCTATAACACGAAAAAAACTAAATTAATTAAAATGTATATAAATCTGCGTTAAGAATATTATAAAAATTAAATATATTATATTATACCTAAATTATACAAACCAAGTGTATTTTAACTGGTCACAAGTGTGATTCAAAATGATTTGAAAAATACTATAACTTTTGTTCTATTTATGATTTTCATTTGATACCTTATAATATTATGTACTGTGCTACATAAATATTTTATTAATATACATACAAATTTTCAAATTTCAAACATTGTTAAACTGTTAAAATTTTTTAAAATGGTCATTTTGTAACTTGGATTTAAGTTTCTGAAATTTGGACAGTAATATTGAGTGTTATATAATATTTTATCAAAAATATTCTATTACATAGAATATTCATTTTTTTTTTAAAAAAAAGATAGAAGTAAGGGAGATATAATAAATTATTATTTTCAGCAAAACATCATGTATCACTATAATATAGTAAATAATATATACTAATTATTGTTTTTTCACAGTTAATTCTAATATGATAATAATATAATATTAAAAAAAGAAAAGACCTTAACATTTAAATTCATTGTGACGTAATAATGTAATATATATATACTAGTAGTCTTATTTTTAAACTAACAATATTATGTAAGAAGATTTCTTCACAAATATAATTTAGCATTTTTAATTTTTTTTATTTCAGGTTAAAGGCAGCGGTTCTTAATCTGTGATCCGTGGCCACCTGTAGATCCATGATACTCGTGTCAGGGGTATACGGCTGTCTTAGAGTATTTCAGTATTGAACTTAATATTCAAAAACTTGTATTTCAAATACAGTACCAACCACCGTTATTAAGTAAATAAAATTTAAATTTTAAGAATCATTTATTTCACATAACCATGAAAAAATCTGTATAATAAAAATAATTTTAAATGCGTGTATTTTTTATTATGTTATATTATGTCTACTTATGTCATTCCAAAATCTTTTATCAGGGGCCTGTGATCTACAAAATGTTAAGAACTCCTTGTTTAAGGTTTTAACATTAACAATTTCTATGGTACGGACGTACGGTGTTTATTAGTGTTTGTGTTGGTTTGTGATAGGTTTTTGATTTCGGATGACAGATTTTTTATGAGGAGGGGATAGTGGTGTCTTATTTTTTGGTTGTTCGTCATGTCGTTTATTTATTTATATTTTATTTGAACAGTTTATAAGATTCAAAACTCAAAAACATAATTTAAATGCAATTAAGTGTAAATATTTTAAAATCCAAAGTTATACCATTTAATGAACTAACTTTCTTATAGAAATAGGTTAAGTTAAAATTGAGTTTAAAACATTGAACTTATCATGTTTTAATTATAATGATTATTATTATAATAATAATAGGTAAATTGTTATCGATTTATTGAAATTGTGTAACATACTCGTTTCAAGATCATCTTTCAAAACTCCTGAAAATAAATTTTAACTTCTCAAATAATTTAGTAACAGAATTACATTTCAATTTTAATTTACTTTAACTAATATCTTATAATCAAAACAAATATGAAAAAATAAAAACTACAAGCAATGCTAAAGAAGAAATTCATTTTTTTTTTTTTTGGTTTTAATGAACTCATAACGTACCATTAAATGAACCATACTTCTTAAATGAATCTGTTAAAACATAATGTAATATCATTTTAAATTAGAAAAAAGAAACAGTTTATTAAATCTTCAGAGTCTTTATTGTTCATGGCATATTTAAAATTCCCTTTAGGTATTGATTGAAGGATTTTTGCATTTAAATATGTCGATATTATTAATCATCTTCTATCAACGAATTTATGAAGTTAGGTTTGAGCAGTACAAATAGTAATAAATATATGGATTAAATTTCAAGGAATATTGTATTTTTTTTTTAGATACTACTAATCTTTATCACTTCTACTATGTTTAGTTGTTATATGATCTTTATCGATTTCTCAAAATAATTTTGAAAAGATACAATGTATATGATATAGGGGTCTAGAATAATATACCGTAAGTACATTTCACCGAATGGCTATTTCGACGAATGAAAATTTAGACAAATGGGATTTTTGTTCAAAAGAAAATTAATTTTTTTTTTTTTTTTGAAAAAATAAATAATTATAGTAAAATTATATAATTTCTATATTAAAAATTAAAAACTAAAATGTAAGTTATTTGCTGTACTATTCAAGTAGTTGAAAATGTTAGAAAATGAGTAGTTCTATTAAAATGGAATAACTAATAAAGCAATTAATATTGTGCCTCCGTATAAAATAATATATTATATTAGTATGGAAAATTGACTGGTTAATAGAAAATCTCAATTATTTTAATATATTGAAGTCTGAATTTATTGAAATTGCTATTAATTTATCAATATGATTTTAATTCTTATTAGATTCTGAGTAAAACTAGAAATGAAATGGTTTTAATATGTTTTTTTTTTTAGATCGTGTGTACACAATTTACGATAGAAAAAATGTTATTTTATAGGAGTGTTATTTTGTGAAAAATAATGTAAATAATATTTATTTAAATATTTGACATTACAGTATTCACAATTAGGTATCATGCTTATTCTCCAAAATGTCTAAAGGCCATTTTTTCCTTTCGTCAAAGTATCCTTTCGGTAAAATATCTTTTAACTGAATACATTTGGTGAAACGACTTTTGCGGAAAAAGCCAGATACCTAAATTTTACTTTTTAAATTGGTTAATATTGAAGGCATTTTATTAAGTTATAGTATACATTACTTTGACAGTCTTCAACTAAAAAAAAAAAAAATCTCATGAAAATATGACGGTGTGTACCAGTTGCGGTCATAATCAAAAATTACGTACTAGTTGTGGTCACCCCTCAAAAGGTTACATACTGATTGCGGTCACTCATATTATAAAAACTTAGTATACTATATAATATTTCATTTATTTATTTAATTTAGAAAATTGTATTAATCAACATTTTCTTTCCCATTTATATCAAAAAGATAACGACTTAGGACTGTCGACATTATTATTTATTGTGTACGTATGGTTAAAAATGTTGATACTTATGTTTAAATTACGTGGTTAAACTTGTGTCAAAATATAATATAATATGTATAATAATAATAATTTAAAATTTTAAAATTTCGTAGCTATAAATTTGAAAGAAATTGACTTAAGATATTCGAGCCGATTAGTTTCGCCTTCTTCGTAATATTGTATTTGTTGTGCTAAAAAATTCTCTTTTTCTATTGAAATTTTATTAACATGACTGGTTTTTGTACAATTCATTTTCAAATAATTATTAGTTTGAATTTAATTTAAAGCGTCAATAAATATAAAAATATTAGGGTGAGAGTGGTAAAACATGCTATTGAGCTTTGAATGAAAACTTTCGCATGCATTGGTTGTTCGTGTTATGGAAGACGAATAATATAAATTCAGCGTGGAATTGGAGTATAATAAAGCTATGACTGCAACTAAGATATTACCTAAATTGGCCTGACCGACACTGATATATCTGTTTATCTAAAAATCGTCATGACCGCAACTAGTATGCAGCCAAATATGAGCTTATAGTTGTTTTCAATAAAAAAAAACACTTGATACATAACTTAAAAAGGATAGATTTACCTATATTGTATTAGAACTGTATATAATAATTTTTCAAAGTCATGGCGATTATGGCGAAGAATTTAAAAAAAAGGTATTGAATATGAATGTCATTTAATAAAGTAACAGCAGACACAACGTCCAGCGTACACTAGCCAATCATGACAATTATAATTTATAATTTAAATTTCATATTTCCATATTCATTGTAATCATCGAGACGCAAAAGACGCATATTAAATAGTATTCACTTTTTAATTCGTCAGTGGCTTTATACTGAGTTTATACTTACGTAATTTTTTGGCTTATAATTTTTTTGTAATATATATTTTACAGATCGGAATCACGATAAGTGAAACACTATATGTGCCATACTTAATATATCCTGATTATGACTTTTTGACCAACTATTTCACGTCATCGTATGTGTATTCAAATAATTAAAATATTTTTACTTACTTCAAAAAATTTTAAGCATATTACACAAACCAATAATTCGTAGCCACAAATATGTTATACCACATAAAAGAAAAATTTTAAATTCGTGAAATTATTTCACTTATATATTTTAACTTTCTGAAAATGTATTTAATTGTGTATAATAGCTGGTTATAAATCAGAATAAAAATCTATTGGGTTCGTACTTATAGTCAATCGAGTGTTTTCAATTATTTTTATCAATACAGTAATAATATTAAAACATAAGTTGATTTTTTCTATTTAACTAATGTTAATAGGTTTATCTGATATTTCGGTTAATATAAAATACATATAAATTTATTTATTATTATTATTATTTAAATGTTACTACTTATTACCGTAGTCGATGGCTGAAAATTAAAATATATAGGTATCAATTAAAAAAAGTTGACAATATTTTATCGATACAAAGACAAGAAAAATAATCACACATCTGTACTCAATTATAACAACTATAATAATTTATTAAGAAATCAGCAACAGTTTTATTACTTTTTTGGCTTTTTATATAAAAAGTCTATAACAACTATAATTATAGTTGAATTCAACTACTCCAAACAAATTAAATAAAGTAGAAATAGATTATTCTATATACAAAACATAATAATGAAGCATAATATACGAAAAAAAGTTTGTGATTTTTCTGATTATTTAATGAAGTAGTTACTGTTAGTTTTTTGTAGTCCATTGAGATTAATTAAAATTCTAATGATTTATAATCTACGCAAATTGAAATAGACACTGATTGTATTTTTCATTACCAAATATAACAAAGATAAAATAATTTATAATTTTCATTACCTAGTACAGCTAAATCGACAGTCATAAAAACCATCATGATGCTTGTAATAAGATTTTTTTGAATCGACGACATTTTGATTTTTGAAATTCCAACGAAATTTAATTTTATTAATTTTTTTGTGTTTTACAGATCTTTTATAATGGTGCTCTGAGAATCATATGTAAATAATGGATTATTTATTGCTTACTAAATAATTGCTGTAAAGTACATCATTAAGTAATAATTTGAAAAAGTAGGTAAACATAAAATTTGGTTTAAAATTTCTAATACTTCAAAAATGTATTTGTACAACATTATATTATATTTCAACAATACTTTGGTTTATTTATTTTTTTATTCATAACTGCCTATGTTTTATTTAACATAATAACATCCGAAAATATTAAAATGACCTAAATTTTGGTAGTTTTACTTGTTACCGAATTAAGAGTCATTAAAAAAGCTTATACTTATGACTTTATATTTATTTTTCCAAAATAACTATAGGTACCTATGACAAATTCAATTCAAGTCTAGATTTAAACGACTAACTTATTACACAAATTATAACTGCGTAACGGCATACAAATTAATTTTTTAGATATTTATCCTTATATTTATATATAAGCGTTTTTATCATTCACTATTGTGAGGACATCATTTACATTTTTTTTATTTATTTTTTTTTTTATAGAGTATTTTCAAATATCTTTTTAAGTGGATGAATATCTTTTTGATGAGGAATAAGGGAGTTATTGAACATTACTTGTCAATAACTCCCCAAATGTATGGTATTGCTCTTAATACCAGTTTTTGTAATGGGTGGTTAGGGGAAGCCGAGCAGTGGAGGTATTTGAAGAATTTAACAATTTTTTTAATCAACGTTTTCGTAAATATTCTTCTAACTGATCTATCAATTTCAATTTTATTGTTACTTCAGAAAATGCTTATCCTGTTGACTTGTCTCTTAGAACACGTGATTTTATTTGTCATCTTAGCAACTTATCTATAATCCATTCATTGTTTGAAATATACCTTTAATGTCTGTTGTTTGCAAAAAATATGTACGCAGACTATAAAAAAAGACTTTATGTGGTAATGATGATGAACTATTTTAAAAAATCACCAGTTGCATATTATATTATGAGCGCCTAAAGTGAAAATTTGTATGAAATACATCAAAATCACGATAAATTTCAAGTTATTTTGTATTTGAAAATTCATAAAATGTTCAGGATTTATACTTTAGATTTAAAGTTTAATACAAGTTTATTCATAAGTTACTCAACAAATAAATATAAGAAAAATTTTACTGTATTATTAACTAGCAAAAATAAATATAATATGACAATTTAAGAATAACATAATAGGTAGATAAATAATAAATATACTTGTTCTAGATAAACATATCATCTTCATTCAGAATCGTTTTTTGTATACATTGATACGTAGTATTGCATTCATATTTTATACATCCGTTATAATAACATATTTATCTATCCTATTAATGATTTCCATTCAATCTCCTTCTGTACAGCCGAACAAGTCCCCGTCGGGTTATATTATTATTCTTCTAATTGTAAACGAATATCAAGAGTTATGAAATAATTATAAATAGTTCGAAAACAACTAAATGACTCTTAAATTTATCTTTAAATAATGAGAAATGGTATATAATGATTGTTTTATACTATCTACAGAATGTTGAATTATTACTAAAAATTAAAAACATATTGTTCAATAACAGTATGTTCCATTAATGTAAAATATGTGGTCAATTCACTTATAAATTTGAAATTATTTTTTGTGCTAAATAGTAAGATCCAATGATTTGGACTATAAACCAGTAAAATTGTTTTACTTTTATACGTTCTCATATCCATAGATTATAAATAAATGCGTTTTAAAAGTTTTAGTAAAATATTAATTTTAATATTAGTTGTATAATTTGTATACTAAATATCCTATGGATCTCGGTATAAAAACGGTTCATACAACATATTTTCAATTACCACAATATAAGATAAGAATAATTTAAAAAAAATTGAAAAACATTTATGAGTTTTAACACTCACATGAATCCTAAAACCGTGCACATTTTTGGATCTACACAATTTATTTACAATCTCATTATTTTAATATATTATATTGAATAACCAATCTGACAACGTTATTCAATTAGATTAGATTGATGGCAATATATTTGGTTTATCCATTAGTATTTTATAAATAAAATAAAAAACATGTAAAACGTTATGTTGGTACAGGAAACTGTTATAAGTTTTATTTTCAATATCTGTACAATATGTATCAACTTTTATGTTTATTTGATCTCATATGATTAGTAGTAATAAATGATTTATACATTTTTTGTTATCTTACAACCAGTTTCAATAGTTTTCAAAATTTATATATATTTGTTTTATTGAATCATTAATAACACTATGTTTAGTGACTAATGTGGTGTTCTGTCATTACAATTTATTCAATTTTATAACACACATTGATCATTTACGTCATAAATGTATTTTTATTTATAAAATACATCAAATGTAAATACGTTTATGTCATATGTAGTTACATAGATTTATTCATTTGACCTGATTTGTTTTATTTATTAGTTTGAACAAAGCAAAAACAGTTGTAAATAACAGTACGCATTGTCCATATAATGTAATGTTTATTTTATAAAAAAATTTCTACTTTAGAATTAATTTTATTCGTATTTCATAAGCTTTAGAATAAAAATAAATTTTAGATTATGAACAGAGTGATGGATTCTATTGGTTTTACAATGATGAGTGTTTTTTTTATGCTTTTTATTTTAGTTTTTGACGACACCTATTTTGGCAGCAAAAAAGCTTTTATTTTCTTAAACGGCAACTTTTCTGAAAGGAAAGTGAATGTAAATAGTACTCCAGCTCGTCAAAAATGAATATTTTTTAATGTTTTCTTATAACATTGATAGAAGCATAAAGAAATTATGAAAAAACGGGAATTTTTACTCAAAACCACAATTTGGCAACTACATTTTCTTTTAAATGCTCTAACTCAAAAACGAAAAACCCCATACACTTGAAATTTTTTGACTTATTTAAAAACGATTTAAATTTTCGATTTTTCTAAGTTTTTTTTTTTGAAATATATATAAAAAAAATTAGATTTCCAAAAACTCTTGAAAATTTTACACGAAATTAACTATAAGATTTAATTATTGCAATTAAAAAAAAATTGAAAATTATTCTACACAAATTTTTTTTTAAGACCATAAAATTTAAATTTGTATAGAATATGTTAAAATTGCGTTAATTTGCAAATTATTTTGTAGTTGAAAATTCATACAATTTTTTCTGTCTACAGGTACTTAAGGTTACAAATGTTACTCTTCAAATAATTATAAAAAAATTTTACTGGATCTTTAGGAAAAATGATGAACGTTTGAAATTTAAAATTTTTACGAATTCGCATAAAATAACAATTTATCCTCAAATGATTTAAAATATTTGTTATAATTCAGAAACTTTAACGGAAACCTGAAACATTTACCAATTGTTTAGATTGCCATTCATTTAAAGTTATTTTTTTGATAAATTTTTTATTGATTTTTAAACAATTTATAGACATTTGAATTGTTTGAAATTTTTTAAAATAATATTATAATTGTTGATAAATGAAAAAATTGGCTAGGTCAAAATACTTGAAAACTGAATAGATGTTCCACAGAAGTTGTTCTTAGTGTAATTTAATAATTATTGGAATAAAACATGGTCAATAATTTTTTACGAGTAATTAAATAGCAAATATTAATATAGTATGATAATTTAAGAATAACATAATAGGTAGGTAAATAATAAATATACTTGTTCTAGATAAACATATCATCTTCCTTCAGAATCGTTTTTCGTATACAATGATACCTAGCATTGCATTCATATTTATACATCCGTTATAATAACCTATTTACCTATCCTATTAATGATTTCCATTCAATCTCCTTCTGTACAGCCGAACAAGTCCCTGTCGGGTTATTTTATTTTTCTTCTAATTGTAAACAAATATCAATTATTATGAAATAATTATAAATAGTTCGAAAACAACTAACTAACTCTTAATTTTATCATTAAGTAATGAGAAATGATATATAATGATTGTATTTTATTACCTATAGAATGTTGAATTATTACTAAAAAGTAAAAACATATTGTTTAATAACAGTAAGTTCTATTAATGTAAAACATGTGGACAATTCACTTATAAATTTGAAATTATTTTTGCGCTAATTAGTAAGATCCAATGATTTGGACTACAAACCAGCAAAATTTTTTTACTTTTATACATTCTCATATTCATAGATTATATATAAATGCGTTTTAAATGTTTTAGTAAAATATTAATTTTATTATTAGTTGTATAATTTATATACTAAATATCCTATAGGTCTCGGTATAAAAAATGATCATACTTTTCAATTATCACAATATAAGATAAGAATAATTTAAAAAAAATTGAAATACATTTATGAGTTTTACAAACCACCTGAATCTTAAAACCGTGCAGATTTTTGGATCTACACAATTTATTTACAATCTTATTATTTTACTATATTATATTGAATAACTAATCTGACAACATTTTTTTTTTTAATTTTTAATTTTTTCTTAGAACTTCTAGTAATAACTATTATAGTTCAACAATTACCAAGTTAATTTATATAGATACAGTAAGCAAAAGGTGAAGTAATTAAACATAATGAAAAAGATTATAAAATATATCAGATTGAAAAGTCTGACAACGTTATTCAATTAGATTAGATTGATGGCAATATATTTTGTTTATCCATTAGTATTTTATAAATTTAATAAAAAATATCTAAAACGTCCTGTAGGTACAGGAAACTGTTATAAGTTTTATTTTCAATATCTGTACACTATGTATCAACTTTTATGTTTATTTGATCTCATATGATTAGTAGTAATAAATGAACTATACATTTTTTGTTATCTTACTACCAGTTTCAATAGTTTTCAAAATTTATATATATTTGTTTTATTGAATCATTAATAACACTATGTTTAGTGACTAATGTGGTGTCCTGTCATTACAATTTATTCAATTTTATAACACGCATTGATCATTTACGTCATAAATGTATTTTTATTTATAAAATACATCAAATGTAAATACGTTTATGTCATATGCAGTTACATAGATTTAATCATTTGACCTGATTTGTTTTATTGATTAGTTTGAACAAAACAAAAACAGTTGTAAATAACAGTACGCATTGTCCATATTATGTAATGTTTATTTTATAAAAAAATTTCTACTTTAGAATTAATTTTATTCGTATTTCATAAGCTTTAGAATAAAAATAAATTTTAGATTATGAAAAGAGTGATGGATTCTATTGGTTTTACAATGATGAGTGTTTTTTTTTATGCTTTTTATTATTATTTTTAAAAAAGAATGTTATAGTTGTTGATAAAAGAAAAAAATTGGGTAAGCCAAAATACTTGAAAACTGAATAGATGTTTCACAGAAGTTGTTCTTAGTGTAATTTGATGGGAAGTGTTTGAAATTCCTTTTAGACAGTAAAACAATACAAAACGTTTAACCCAAGTCTAAATACTATTATGAATTGTCATAGGAAAATACTCGTAGATCCATTAGAAAGAGCCGAACAATGGAAGGAATATTTTATTGAACTATTGAACGCAGATATACCAGATAACCCAACGAGATAGTAAAACCTATATGGAGCAGAGCCAATGGTAAACGAAATGACTCGGAAAGAAGTCAATGACGCAATAAAAGACCTAAAAAATTGGGAATCACCAGGATCGGACGAAATACCAGCTGAACTCATTAAATATGGTGGATAAAAGATGCAACACCACCTTTTTAGGAATTGTTAGAAGATCTGGAAATATGAGAGTAAGCCAAAAAGCTGGAATGAAGCCATAATTATACCGATTTACAAAAAAGGTGACAAGTCAATTTGTGAAAACTATAGTGGAATATCACTACTTAATTCGGCTTACAAAGTGTTAGTGAGAATACTATTAAAACGGCTATCGCCGTATGCAGAAGAATACTTAAGCAGATACCAAAGCGGATTTCGAAAAGGAAAATGAATTCCGCCAAAACATCTGGCAGCTAATTGATTTCAAAAGGGCTTACGATAGTATACATCGATAAAGTCTCTACAACATAATGGAGGAGTTCGGGATCCTACGAAAATTAGTGACTTTGACAAAAATGTGCTTGGAAAATATATAGTATAAAATAAGGGTTAAATCTAAGTTGTCAGAAACCTTTGAAGTAAGAACTGGCTTAAAACAGGGAGATTCACTATCCCCTAACCTATTAAATATAGCATTAGAAAAAGTTATAAGGAAATTACTGTTAGAAACAAATGAAGTTGAAATCGGTCAACAACACATACAAGTACTAGGCTTTGCAGATGACTTAAATATACTAGGAAACTCCCTAGAGAAGACGGAAAGCCCTTGAACAAGCAGTTTGCAAGATAGGTTTGAAAATCAATGCCAAAAAAACTTATGTAATGGAGATTCTAGAAAATGAAGATAACCATGACACGTGGTCCCTAACTTTTGAAAAAGTAGATAAATTTCTATATCTTGGAGCTATACTAAGTGCTAAAAATGATTGGTCGAATGAAATAGGAGTGAGGATCTCAAACGCTGAAAGAGTGCCATTTGCCTTAAATAAATTCTTAGAATCAAAATTATTTTCAAAGAAGACTAAAACTAGACTATACACAGACTATAAGACCGATTCTCACCTATGGTTGTGAAGCTTGGACTACCACCAGTACAACCAAAAGAAGACTTAGAACTTATGAAAACATAATTTGGAGGACAATATGTGAATCAATAAGTAGAACAATTCTAAATTGAAAACCAATGGGAAAGAGACCTTAAGGAAGACCCAGGAAAAGGTGGCTGGATGTAGTAGAAGAAGACCTTGAAAGATTGGGAGTACAGGAATGGAGGGAAGAAGTTCGGGACCGGGAAAAATGGAGATATTGTGATGAGAGCCAAAACTCTTAGAGAGTACTATGTGCCAGAGGAAGAAGAAGATGAATTTTAAACGATAATTATTATTTTCCTTTATCGACCTAAATTTTAAGTCGTATCTAAAAGTTTATTAATTTATATTTATTTTTTTATTATATAATGCATATAAGTATGTTAATGCAATAAAGAATATCTTCCTGGTGTATCTTTATACTACTGAGGCCTCCCGAAGTGCTATGCCCTGGGGGGCAAGTGCTCCATTTGCCCTACTCTCGGGATGGTTTTGCCTCAATAACACTACAAGGATGCCGTAAAATCAAATCGGTTCTGCTCGCACGTTGGTAACTCTATTCGCGTAGCTCCACGTCTGAGAGCTATTAAATCTTCCTATAAGCGTCAATTTTTCCTAAATTCATAAATTTACAATCCGTGATTTTTAATTGTATTTAAAGATTTTATTTTTCTCTAGTTCATCAAAGTAATTTTATCGTAACGTTCATATTTTTTGTTATTTTTGTTTGTGAGTCAATTTTAGTTATTTATTATACATTATTTAAAGTTTTTTTTTTTGCTTTATTAATACAGTCCACTTTTATCGTTTCTCTTGTGTTTTCATTTCTTATATATATTAACTCCATCCCGCGAACCCATTCGCAATCGAGAAGGTCGAGTATCGCAAACAATTTACCAACTGATTCATAATTAATGCACGGCCAACAAATAATGATAGCTAGCGTCTACGAGATGTCTTTATGACATTTTCAGTGTATATTCTGCAGAGCAATCAAAATTAATTAGTTTCATTAAATTGTATTTCTATAGATTAAACAATATTTTATTCATTTTTTTTACTTATATTCAGAAATAATTGTAATTCGGGTATCAGGTAACTACATTTAGATATGTTATACCATGATTGTCTTTTTTAACACGAAAATACTGTACATTGAGAAAGTCCGTTGTGTCCATAAACTTGAAATTCTGCACATCCATTTTTATACAACATAGGCGAGCACAAATAAATTATTTCATACAATCATCTCTTAAGGGATTTAAGAAAGGTACAAGTGATAAAAGCAAAAAAGCCCAAACCATAACCTCTGATATCTTGTGTACAACATTTGGTCCATAATTTACTTTTATAATGCAGATAACTCTTATTGTGCTACATTAATAGTCTTGATTAGGTACAACTTATATCATGGTGATATTTGCATTCATATAATCATAATATACTGGTAAATAAAATCCTGTGAAACGCCCGGTAACGAAATCTAGTACTGCATTTAACATAATAATAATGATTACAAGACTAATAACATCCTATATTTTTGTGTTTCTTTTCTGAACTTTTTCTATGATTGATATCATATACTCGTATACGAATACTACTGAATACTGATACTTACACATATAAAACCGATTCTACTCAATTCGAATTAGTTAACACACTTATTAAATGCATGTAAACGGCTGATAATTCCGTTGTTTACCTTAAATGGTTTTGTTAATTCACTTTTGAAATTCGCATTGGAATTAACTTCTGGCGAGAACTAAATACATGTGAACGGATCACACTACGACAAACACATCAGGATAGCGGTTAGAACTTGCAATAAGGTTTTATTATAATAATGTTATCGCATAATCATATTTATGTACTATTATGCCGTAAACTACTTAGACTAACATAGGTTAATGGAATAATTAATATTATCTTGGAAGAAATAATAAAAATATCAATTCCAAATAAATAAAACTGTTTAAACTATGCATATAAACGTTGAAACGTACACGGTGGGAGTGTAATAACTAATACGATTTTTGATATGCATGTTTATAGTATAACTAATTCTATCCTAGTTCAAATTAATTCGATACGAATCGAGTTAATTGGAATTAATGAATGAATTTAAACAAGGTAATAGATTATTATCCATAAGAATTGATTTTTTTGACAAGGGTAGACGTAGGTAAAACAAACCATTAACTATAATTTAACAAATTTAACAACATTAATTTGGTGATTTAGACAAATTTATATATTCTGCATATGAAAATTTTTATAAAATTGGTTTTATATTTGTGCATTAATATTAAACCATTAATGTGCAAGTATCTAATTACGAGTATAGTAGATATTTGTATGAGTATGCAAACTCACAGATGTTTAAATCAGTTATATAAATCACGGTGAGAGAAAAAGGTATGAAATACAGGGAAACTTAAAATAAAAACTTTATTTTTGAAAATATAAAATAAATAATAATGTGATTTAAATTAAAACTTACAATAATTAAAAAAAAAATTTCATGTAATTTATAAGTGCTTATAGCTACTCGTATTAAATTATAAATAAAATTTTTTTAGTATCATTTGCATTTTATCTTATTATCGTTACATCAAAAAAATGTTTCAAAACATTAATATGTATTACATTTTTTTATTCAAATATCGGAGCAGTCTCTATATTCATACTGCAATTAGAAGCTACAAATCGATTAATCATGTTCGAAAATATTAAAAATTTGTCTGAAAAATAGATCAATTAATAAAAAATATTATTACTATTTCAGTTTTAAATTTTACAGTAAAAATGCAATATTCTTTCAATTTCAAATTTAATTATTTTTACATCACAATAACATATATAATAAAATCGTCTAATGTATCATTTGTAGATTCTGAACGAAGTTGATAGAATCTATTGGTTTTGCAATGTGTGTTTTTTTAGATTCTGAACGGAGTGATGGAATCTATTGATTTTACAATGATAGATATCATAATGATTCTGAATGGTGATGATATGTTAGTCTAGAATACGTATATTTTATAATATATCATGTTATATTTAAACTGAAATAATATGTCCTTATTTGATTTTCAAACGTTTATAAAAAATAATTGTGCTTAAACATTTGAAAAATTTTGAAATTACGGTAACAACCACTTCTGTAGAATCGTCAGGGATAAATCGTTATTTTATGCAATTTCGTAAAAATTTCAATTTCAAACAGACATAAAATTATTTTCTTAAAGTCCAGTAGAAATTGTTTTATAGATTAATGAAGAGTAACTTATGGATAATCCATAGTTAAAAATGTAATCCTTAAGTATAAACTGAAAAATATTTATGAATTTTCAACTACAAAATAACTTGCAAACATCGCGATTTTAATATATTTTATACAAATTTGAAATTTATAGGCTTATAAAAAAAATTCGATTTGAGTAAAATGATCTCCAATATTTTCTAGTTACGATAAGTATAACTTAATAAAAATTGTATTAAATTTTCAAGAATTTTTGGACTGCCAAATAAATTTTATAGATAGTTCAAAAAAAAAACTTACAAAAATCGAAAGTTTAAATTGTCTTTAAATAAGTCAAAATACTTTGAAAACTTAACCACCTTTTAAGTTAGAGCAAATATCAAAAACCGATATCATTTGTCAGTCTAGAATATTATACATTATATTATATTTTACATATAATTTTATATCAATATTTGCTGTTCAAACGCTAATAAAAAAAATTGTACCTATGAATTTTTATAATTTTTGAATGACAATAATAAATACATCTGTGGAATCATTTATTAAATTTTCAAGTATTGTATATAAGTTAAATTTTTTTTATCAACGGTTATAAAAAAAAAATGTAAAGAATCCGAATATTTCAAATGCCTATAAGTAGCTTAAAAATTATTATAATATTATAAAAAATATATGACAAAAAATAAATACCAATCTTAACAGCTGGTAAAAATTTCAAGTTCCTGCGACTTATACTTTTTGAATTATAAGAAATATTTAAAATCGTTTAAGGATAAATCGCTATTTTATACAATTTCGTAAAAATTTAAATTTCAAACAGTCATAAAATTTTTTCCTCTAAGTCCGGTAGAAATTTTTTTAAAGATTTTTGAAGAGTAGTTTATGGTTAACCTCGTATTAAAATTTTGAACCTAAAGTATGAAGAAAATAAATTTTATGAATTTTTATCTACAAAATAACTTGCAAATTATCGTGATTTGGACACATTTTATACAATTTTGAGGTTTATGGGCTTATAAAAAAAAAAAATTGAGTGGAACGATCTCCGATATTTTTTAGTTACGATAAGTTTAATTTATTATAAACCTTGTATTAAATTTTCAAGAGTTTTCGATCAGCTAATTAAATTTTATAGATGTTTAAAAAAAATTTTGTTACAAAAATCGAAAATTCAAATTGTCTATTTATAAGTCAAAATATGTCAAAATACTTTGAAAACATAATCATGTGTAGAGACTGCTAATATAAAGATTTGGTGAAAATTTCAAGTTGTAGCGGTTTTTCGTTTATGAGTTAGAGCATTTAAAAAAAAATGTATTTTGTTAAAATGTAAATTTAATTTATTTAAAATTTCCAGTTATTTCGTAATTTTTTTTATCGTTTTTTTTTCGATTTTTTTAAAAAATATTGAAAAAATTGGATTTTTGACTTACTGAGTACCATCTACATTGACTTTCCTTTCAGAACAGTTCCTGTTTAAGAAAATCGAAGCATTTTTTTTGACAAAAAATGTGTCGTTAGACACAAAAAAAAAAAAAGAAAAGAAAAAACACACATCATTGTAAAGTCAATAGATTCCATCACTCCGTTCAGAATCTAAGATACAGAACAATTATAGCCAAATATAATAACCAAATTAAAATGAAATTAAAGTTTTTTATCACACCCAATTCAACTAAAATTTGACAGCTTAACTGTGCGTAATTATATAGACAAAATGATTATCAGAAACTGGAAAAGTTTAATTCACGTTTCTCCATTTAAATCTTACTCTCTAAATTTAGGTTAAACTTGTATCATATGATATATATATATGAAAAATATATTCTAGCGGAATTAAATTCTTTTGAAATTTAATAACAACATATAGACTATGTTATTATTATATAAGGAAACATATAGGATAATCTTCAGTAGATAAAACAAATACAAATCATTAAATACTATAGAAAAATAAAATCATTCTTTGTTGTATTCACTAATAAAAAAATGTATTGTTTTAAACAATGTCCATCAACATCAAGAAATGTGTCTATTAATGAAAGTTATATTTAATCATTGGTTGTGGAGGTATTATTATGATATTTTACCATATATATGGATAAATACAATTGAAAGTATACATACTTATTCCATCCTCTGCGGAATCATGCAAAATATGTAAAAATGTCATTATAGTTAACAATATAATTCAGAAGAACATTTAAATCAATTGTTAGTTCTAGTAAATAAGACAATTTTTTTTTTGTAACAATTTCATATAGGAATCCATAAAATGTTATTTAACTATTTTTCGGGACTAGTTTTTCTCCTTAAATTGTATAAAACTATGCTAATATAAAATAATAATTATTCTTACCAGTTTTGGCTAGATAAAATAAATAAAATTATTTTAATATGTATTATAAGCAATTACATAATCAACTTAAATATTATGATTTGGAATGTAAATGTACAGATATTTTAAGTCTACAATACAATTTCCTAATTTATATTAACATCATGATCAAACACAATAATGTTATTAACTAATAACTAGAAAATACAAATTATTATTGATATAAGTATGTATAATATTATTGATTTGTATCAATCTTACGTTTTTCTTCAATATTCACTATAAATTTAAACAATATATAGAATTAATAAAATTAATTTTAATTTTTTTTTTATTTGATCAATTCAAGTATATAAGTCAATCTTTTCTAAAAACAAAAATAACCCATTCCAATGAACAGTTAATCTCTCAATAAAGTTTTTTTCTATGAAAATTAATAATTCAGTTTCTACTATGAGGACAATATAACAAAATACTAATAATCACAATAATAACACTATTTAATGTTATTTAAATTTGTATACCTTGTTAAGGATTCTTTTTTCGCAGCACTTTAATCAAAATCTTAGGTAAATATAAATAATGTTTACGAAAATTAAAGTATATAATATACTCTGTACCAAAATTATTAATACACTCTCTTAATCTATGTTATCAGAAAGCACTGAGTTCGATATTTCGGAGAAGGACTATAAGATACAGCTAATATACAATATTATACAACTATTTCTCTGCTGAGAAAAAATATTAAATTTTTACAATGATAGTATAATTTATTATATAATACAATTCAATAGAAAAATATGGAAAGATAATTTATAGCCTATAGATTAGAGTCAGTAATAATTTTTTAGATTCTGAACGGAGTGATGGAATCTATTGATTTTACAATGATGTGTGTTTTATTTTTTATTTTTTTATGTGTCTGACAACACCTCTTTTGGCAGTAAAATGCTTCGATATGCTTAAAAGGCAACATTTCTGAAAGGAAAGTAAATGTAGATGGTACTCGGGCAAGTCAAAAATCCAACTTTTTTAATACTTTTCAAAAAAATCGAAAAAAACGATAAAAAAATTACAAAAAACGGGAAATTTTACGCAAAATCACGTTTTTACAAAACACATTTTTTTTAAATGCTCTAACTCAAAAACGAAAAACTAAAACAACTTGAAATTTTTACCAAATTTTTATATTAGCATTATCTATACGTGGTTATGTTTTCAAAGTATTTTGACATATAATGACTTATTTATGGACAATTAAAAATTTTGATTTTTGTAATTTTTTTTTTTTCTAAACATCTATAAAATTTAATTGGCTGTCAAAAAATCTTGAAAAATTAATACAAGGCTTATAATAAGTTAAAATTATCATAACTAAAAAATATCGGAGATCGTTTCACACAATTTTATTTTTATAAACCTATAAAGCTTAAATTTGTATAAAATGTGTCAAAATTACGATAATTTGCAAGTTATTTTGTAGATAAAAATTCATAAAATTTTTTCTGTTCATACTTAAGGTTCAAAATTTTAACACTAGATTATCCATAAGCTACTCTTCAAAAATCTTTAAAAAAGTTTTTACCGTACTTAGAGAAAAAAATTTTATGACTGTTTGAAATTTAAATTTTTACGAAATTGCATACTATTGTATTATATTTCAATTTAAATATAAAATACTACATTATTATATACCCATTTTAGACAAACATATTAACTCCGTTCAGAATCGTTATTTGTGTACTTATTAATATTGATAATCTTGGAGTACGTAAGGTCAGAGAATTTAAAGGTTTTAAATTGGAAATCACAATCTAATTCAAAAATGGCATTTAAACCAAACAACTCAAAATCATCCAAAATTTTATTTGTTTTATGGTTACCATAATTTGAGTTAATCTACCAATCAATATTCAATATTTCCAACCATCTCTATTAAAATTAAATCGAAAAATGAATCCAACTGATTGTATTTAAATCATTTGAATTATGTTATATTTTATACATATATTTGAGAAGAAGAGTTTACAAAAGACTAACAAGAAATAAAATTGTTTAAAAATGTCATTGCCTATCTGAGATTGAGTGTATTCAAAAAGTCTCATTTATTTATTAACAAATTGAAAAACAAAAATGCATTATATTACATTATAATATACTGATATACATAATATTAACTGAGTTTAATACAAGAATATGATACATACGACCATTAGCTTCTAAATTCAAAAAGGCTTTGTAATTTTTAATTGATGCTAGAAAAATAAAAGTATAGTATAATCGATTGTTTTATATAATGACAATTTTTATTACCTATTATAACAATTTTGCCGTGATTCATTTATATGAAACAAAGTTTAAAAATTTTTGGTATCAAAGATTTAATGTTAAAAAAGTTTAACAAAATATGACAATTTATTAGGAATAATAATTAATTTATATAAAATTTTCCCTAAGTAAAAATGTACACTAGTCCAGTTTGATATAAAATGATATAAATGAAATTGTGACTAAAATATGTGTATATTTTGTAATATTCCAATTGTCAAAATAAATCATTCTTTACAATTTTTACAATGTCCATCCATATTAACAACATACCAATTAAATCTTCGTCTTCTATAAATAAAAATTTAAATATTCAATTTATTATAATAATACTTTATAAGTTTATTTCATTAAAAATCCAACATTTGAAAATAATTATGCTATAATTATCTTGATTTAGAATTTCATCAAACATAATTGAAAAATTGTTATCCTTATAGTAAACTTTTTAATTATTATACGATCATTTTTTAACCACAGAAACACGCTTTTATTTCTATTTCATTATGTTACTGTATGATTTATACGTTTCATTTCCGATGATAATTTTTAGAAATCACTCCTGAAGTAAATTTATGTTTTAAAAAATCATAAAATGATAAAATAAAATCTATGGTTACAAGGGATTGACGGCTAGAATGTTGATTTTCAATGAAATTACTAAGATTTCTTACGAGACTTATATAATAAAAATGTTAAGTAATTATTTTGTTGTTCTGAAACATAAAAGAACAATCAGAGTTGTTAAGGGGGACCAGTAGACAACATTAGTTTTTATTGTATAATAAGTTATCTTGCATGATATAATTCGTCACAGTGAATTGAAATGACGTGCTCCGCGAATCTGGTAAATTTCGTTGGTCAATTGCCAAATATTCTATGTAAACCAAAAAGTTACATAATAAAAAAAACAATAACTGATAGACTTTTCGGAGTGTAAATAGATACAGAAAACTGTTAAACCTTCTTAACAACATCATATTAATAATTATACTAGACAATTTAAACAAGGATCACCTGTGGAATACCGTTTAAAAATTAGAATAATTGTTTTCTTGCTGCTACGGAATTATAATATCATGGTTTATTTATAGATAGTCATCGGAAAAGAGATGAAAAAAAAAAATTTAAATAGTCCCCCTGTCACCCATGTTATTTATTGATTTTATTGTGAAGGGAAAGGAGTGCGGGAGTAACCCTAAGGAGGGAAGCTCTATGGGTTATATTACATAAGATTATTATAGCCCCCTAAAAATTCAACCATATGTTGCCTATGGGTTTATTATATGGATATGAGTAATTGTTAAGCCATTAAAATTAAATATATATATAGACAAAATAATAAATATATATTTTTCTTAATTGTTGTATAATACTCCGATTTGTGAATTTGTGATACATTAATTATGACTTTTAACGTTTTCTGTAAGTTCATAATCATGATAATATTAATTAATTTTTTTTTTTTGTTAATATGTTCACAAACTGAGCCTTTCTAGTAGGATTATTATTATTATTACTATTGTAAAGTTATATAAGGATATTTTGATGGGACGATAAAATATATCTGTATTACATGTCTACTTTATAAAATATATAAAAACAATAAAATTGTGAATTGAAAAATATTAATTAACAATAAATAATCAAAATGATAACATACCTAATTTTTCTTCTGAAAAAATATAATACAATTTTATAATAAAAATAATTTTACTCTATTAGTATAAACTTATGTTTATTTTGCATAGAGGCAAACAAATAACAAATAATACGAATATTTTAAATATAAAAACTGACATTAAATTGCTCCTCGAATACAAATAATAATTATTTTTCTTTTAATAGAGGTAAATTGAGAATGCAAAGAAAAATTTTTTTTAAGAGTCTCCATTTCATAAGTCATCGCATTGGTCTAAGCTAATAGTTAAAATGATTGATATTCTAAAAATGTCACATTATTTTACTTTAATATATTGATCAAATTTTGAATAAGGTAAGTATAATCCATTATGTGGTTAGGACATAACCTCATAAAACTATAATTTATCCATTGACCATATGCAATCTATTAACTCTCGTAGAAAATCTGGAGTGTCATGACTTATGAGAAATGATTAGTATACATGCACTGTGATGGACTACTATTAAATAATCATACGATGTGAGGTCTATGATCTTACAGGAAAATGACATATTCTGCGAAACTGATATATTTCGTCTGTCAATTTTCAATTATTCCATATAGACCATGATGTTACTTAGTGAGAAAATCTATACTGATAGATTTATCGAAGATAAATAGGTAAAGAGTACCGTTAACCATCCTAACAACATCATAATAAAAACTATACTGTATAATTGAAAACCAGGGTCAACTGTGGGACACCGTTTAAAGTATAGAAAAATAGTCTTACTTCTGCTATGGGATTATAATATCATGGTTTATTAACTGAATATAAGTAATTATTGAGTTATTATAATTAAATATATTGACAAAATAATGAATATATATTTTTCTTAATTGTTTAATAATACTCTGAATTGTGTTATATTAATGATAACTTATAACGTTTTGTGTAACTTGATAATAATGGTAATATTTATTATTATTTTTTTAATCTGTTCACAAACTGAGGTTTTCTAGTTAGAATACTATTATTATTACTTTCCTAAAAATATAAAAGGATATTTACTTTTGTCAAATTAATTAGATATTTGTTCCTTAATATCAGTACCGTTATTTTTATTATATTTAAATATAATAAAGTTGTGCAGTGTTTCAAGAGCACGCACAACACTATTATAAAATATACAAAAATAATAAAATTATGAATTGAAAAAACAATCATACACTGTTTGAAAAAAATAAATATATAAACTTTAAAGAATTAAAATGACAACAAACTTGATCCTGAGTTTTTCTATGAAAAAATATAATACAATTTTACAATAAAAATAATTTTACTCTGTAAGTTTAAAGTTATGTGTAGTTTGCGAAGAGAAAAAAAAATAACAGATAGTAAAAATATTTTAATTAGAAAAACTGGCGTTAAATTGCCCTTCGAATACAAATAATAATGTTTTTTTCTTTTTATAGAGGTAAATTGAGATTGCAAAGAAAAATTCGTTTGAAGTGTCTCGCATGTCATAAGTCATCACCTTAATCTAAGCTAAGTAAATAGCCGAAATAATTGATATTCTAAAAATGTGTTATCATAGTCACATCATTTGACTTTAATTTTTTATTCGTATATTTAATAAGGTAAGTATAACATACAATTAATCCGGAATACATTGTGCGTTGGAAACAGAAGAGAAAGAGTATGTTAAGCCATCAACATCTCTATTCCATGATATTTCAGGTAAATTATAATCACCACAGAAAATAATAAAAGATCCAGGACATTCATTGATAATATGAGCAATAGATTCGATATGAGTTTTATATATTAACGAGGGAAATTAAGGAGGAATATAGACTCCACCTATTATAAATGCTAAAGACGACAATTTGAAGCGTACAAAAACTTGTTCAATATTATGCTGGGAAACATTAATAAGGTGTGAGGGAATATCCTTACGTACACCAATGAGGACACCTCCACCACGAGTACAGTTGCTAGATAAGCTACACTGATCAAATCTAAAAATGTTATAATTAGGTAACCCTAGTTCACTATAGAATTAGTTAGCCATGTCTCGGTTAAAACAAAAAATATATAATTAAAACAGGAAGTATTAAATCTAAAATTTAAAAGTTTCGTCCTTAAGCCACGACAGTTCTGATAGAAACCAGTGACTGTTAGATCAATAGTGTTTATGTTTGGTTTGTTGACTGGACCCGGGTAGATCCGTTTTTTGACTGAGTAGAAGATACTTTTGGAACACTATTTACGTGTACAATACTAAGACCCTGCTCACCATTTTTATTTCTTAGCTCCAGTTCAGTATGACATGATCGTAATAGTTGACGTTGTAAAATGGTCTTGTCTTTAACGATTCTAAAACCGTCAGGAAAAGTAGATCCATTTCGTGTAGAATTGCTATAGATATCGATAAGACTATCAGCTACTTCCTCAGAGTTAAAAATGATTTTTATGGGTTGAGAAGAGCCTTTGCGAAATTTACCAATACAACTAGTATAACTCTAGATACCACGGGAATAACATAGTAAAGTGGCTCCAAAATATTACCGATTGCGGTTCTGTCATCTATGATAGTTGAGAAGTAGTTTTATGAACAGTTTCAGTGATACCATAGATGATAGCGTTGGAGGTGCATCTCTCTCGCTTAAATGATTCTTACAATATATTCGATATAATGGCAGTAGACCCAGTAGCATCCGAATTATTAACCTTCAACTTCAAATCATCTAATTCTGAGCGCAATTTCGCATTTTCCATTTTAAGTACAGAAACTAGTGATGATAGGCTATTGAAATTATTCGTTAGATTAGACAATGAAGCAAGTAATGATTTGTTCGAAGATAATGACTCCTTACGCATTTCAGTAATTGCTGACATTAAATCAGCATTAGAAGGTGAGCATTGGTTACTAGATACCACTTTAGGCGAAATTTCAGAACTATTTTTATTGGCTGTACCCCGAGTAATACGGGTCAGAGACGATGTACTCATATTGAATACAAAAATAAAAATTACTTCAACGCTCTGTAAACCAAGCGCAAATCACTAACCACACTATGTATAACAGGTACCGGCGTACAGTCCCACTGGCAGCTACAGTAAATCGACGCAGATGCAGATAAGAATTATCACAATAATGGTCGTTACGGTTCGATAAAAGTATGGATATGCCGATAGAACGGAAATAAAACTTACTCGTTTGTACGGCGGCCGTGTAAAGTTAATGGAAGTTACTATAAAACTTAACTGAGATGAAGGTTTTGGGTAGACTGACTCAAAACTGACACCAGCCTGCACGCGAACTGTTTACACAACTTTTGCGACAAAAATTACAAAAAACAACGAACTATTTCCCGAGAAAAGGAAGTAAACACACGAGGGTTAATTACACGTTGTTACGAGTTATACACGTTATATTGTATATATGATCTTGACTTGGCTATGAATTGTCTCTTTGATGCATTACACCGTTCTATAATTGGTTTTGTTCCTAAGTGTGTTGATTATGTATCTTCATATCCACCTTGGTTCTCCAAGGAGCTAAAACAAATATTGTTTTTAAAAAAGAAAGCACACCTTAAATTTAAAGCGTCTTCTAATGACTGATTACAGAGAGTTTTCCCTACTTCGTGCCAAATTTAAATATCAGTCAAAAAAATCGATCCTTGAATGAAGGCATTTTTCCTTCAATGCTTAAATTTAGTTCTGTTACCCCGATTCTTAAATCGAGTACTCCTTCATCAGTCTTAAATTATAGACCTATTTCAATTCAATCTCATATTGCGAAAATGTTTGAATCGTTGGTTTAAAGGTAATTCAACGCCCAGTTAATAATATTCTTATCGAAGAGCAACATGGGTTTCAACCTGGTCGTTCCACTACAACATGCAATCTCCTATTTAATAACTTTGTATTTGAATCATTCCAACAGCGTTTGTAAGTTTATATGGTTTATACTGACTTTAATAAAGCTTTCGATTTAGTTAATCATGAGGTTTTGATTAAAATTCTTTGCAGTTATGGCTTTGGTGAGCCATTTTTGTCATGGATCACCTCATACAGTGGCGCCGAATACTTACTTAAGGTGGTGCATTTGCACCATCTAAAATTGTATTGAAAATACATTGAAATAATTTGTAATAAATTGAAAATGTATTTGAAGAAATATTCAAGGAATCAAATTGTTTTATAAACTCAAATTTAAAATGGATACTTATTTTGGTGCACTTGATACTGCAATAATGGTTATGTAAAACTGATTCAACTCAGTAGCACAAAATCTTGATGTTGAACTTAAATGGTAGTAATATATTTGAAGGGGTGGGTGGGTGGTTAAAATTTGTGTCTGCACCACCTGCTTAAAAGTAGTTCGGCGCCACTGACCTCATACCTTAGTGATCGATATCAATGGGTAAATATTTTTGGAACCAAATCCAAGCTGTTCTTAGCATCCTCTGGCGTTCCTCAGGGTGGACATCTGTCCCCCTTATTGTTTATTCTGTTGGTTAATAATATCAGCCGTGTACTACGTCATTCTCGTATTCTGTGCTTCGTTGATGATACTAAAATGTTCCTGCGTGTTGGTTCTAATTGTCTTCATCTCCAAAGTGATCTGGATAGCTTTGTCAACGGGTTTAAAAATATTGGCTTATCCTTAAATGTGTCTAAATGTAAAATTTTAACTTACACACGTAGTCATTCACCTATAATTTATTCCTATAATATTTTAGGCTCTGCAATTTTACATGCTAATGAATTTGTTATTGATCTTGGATTCAAGGTTACCAGCTCACTTGATCCACAACCACATATTGACATGGTATGTTGTAAGGCCTTGAAGATTCTTCGATTTATCAACAGGCTGGTTAGGGATTTTAAATTAGATTCGTCATTACTACTATATTGTACTTTAGTACGACTTATATACGGCATGGTTGTTTGGAGTCATTTTACTACTAATGATTCTCTCCAACTTGAAAAAGTTCAGCGCCGGTTCCTTCGCTCTGCTGGTTTATTATTAGGCGTTAAACACCCTCCACACAATTATTCAGCTGTTGCTGCTAAATTAGGTCTCGTCTCTTTAGCTGAACGCAGACGAATACTTTGCGCAAAGTTTCTAAAGGGACTGCTGTCTGGTCAAGTTGATTCATCTGATTTATTATCCTTACTGAATTTCAAGGTACCTCCCCATCAAAATCGTTCTAGTGTTCCTTTTCATGTCCCTATATGTCCGAGCAATCATATGAAAAATGAGCCCAGTAGACTTTAATATTAATGGCCAATGAGGATCCCTCTATACATCTTTAATTTTACTATTTGTTAATCTTTTTTCATTTTTAATATTAATCTGCATTACTGACTTAAATCTAATTAATCTTATTTATCTATCATTATTTGTAATTAAGCTTTATACACTGTTATGAATGTAATTGTAATTACGTAATTTGTATACATTTTCAAAAGGGTCTCAATCCCGTTTATTATTATAAAAAAATAAATAAATAATAATCCATCATGTGGTTAGGTCATAACTATATACTTACATACATGTACATTGAATACATGCATTGTAATCGATTGCAATTATTTGATTGAACAAATAAAAAAAATTTAATCACTAAAATTGGAGCTTTATTGAATATAATACTCAACTTTCCGAAAATAATAAATAACTTCAAAACATCATTTATTTCTAATTTGTTGTCAACTACTATTTTAACTACATAAAAATCATCAGTTTTATAACAATTTTGGTTTTTTTATGTATATTTTCTGACTATAGTGAGAATTAGTTAAAATAATATACCATATGTTTTTTGTAAATTGTAATAAAATTTATATCCGTAGCTCCTTAATTGAAGAAACTTAAACTATTTTTCTCAAAAACTCCACATCATGGGAACCTTCGTGAGATGTCGATAATAGTAATATTCATCTTGTTAATGGTATCCAATTATACTCATTCTTTGTTCTTTTGTCCCCTCTTATTTTCATCTGGATCACAACTTAACTTCCTCCCATATAATCATGTTAGTTAGTCTACATGGACTGTTATGGGTTTTAAATGAAGATACTCCGATGTATATTTTACAGTTTTGAGGTTTTATTTAATATCACTTTTTTAACATACCTTCATCGTTTGACTTGTTTTTATCATTGGTCCTGTCTCCTAAATAAATAAGCAACGATAAAATATTATTTCTTTGTAATTATTTCAAATGATATTATATTTTTGTACGAGAGAAATAGTATATAATTAACATGAAAGCATCTATTTGCATAAAAAAAAAAAAATATATTCTTTTACTGTAGTCTATATCAAATGTATGTAATATGTATATCAAATGTAACCCGATGACGCTTCTCGTGACGCTTCTCAATATGATTCTCTTATAATACTAGTTAATGCTAAGCACATATTTCTCGAATTGTACTTACCACTAGTATCATTTATAATCCAATAATATAATTAATATAAGTACGTAACTTCAAATTTATTGGAAAATACTGTGCTTAAATACATAAGCCTTTAATTAATTGCCACTAGTAGAACTATCATCGAATCACAGTTGCTGTGAAATGAAAAATTATTATGGATTTAATCTATGCTTAGATTCGTATAAAAACTATAAATATTAATAACTTTCAAATACTTACCAGTGAATTTAAGATCATACATTAGCTCTGTCAACATATTTCGAGATTTATAATGCATGAATACCACATGTGTAGAACGTAGTCATCCATTTAAAGTAAATTTGATGGAATATATACTGGTTAGTTTTTAAAAGTCTAGTATTTTGATTAGTTTCCCATAGCAGCATAAAAATATACCAAAGAACGATTCTGAGTGACAAAAATTTGTGGAAAAAAAATTGTTCAGGGATATTAACAGGTAAACTGTTATTTTTTAAATTGTCGTCAAATAAAAGATATGTGTTAAAAATTATGAAATTTGATAAAATATTTAATATAAAAAATCAGTTTTTTTAAACTCAATTTTATGAAATTGCAAGCAATAAATCGTCAATTAGTATTCAATTTTCCATTGGCAAAATATTTATTAAATGGGTTGAAGTATTTTGCAGTTTAATTTACATGTTTAATTTTTTACACAAAATAATAATCTTATTATATTATTACCTCCATACGAACAATATGCCTCCAAATAATCATCAATAATCGTTTTATCTATTTCTGCAACATGAAAAATTTATACCTAAGAATAATAAAATGTATAGTCGGTGTTATAATACAATTTTGAATTCTTAAATTATAATCAAATATTAATAGCTACATAAATAATTATTAACAAAACTCAATTGGATATTAGTAATTCATAATATTTTCGGTTTTTGGTCCCATAAATCCAAGCATTATATTTATTCTTAATAACTTTAAACTGTTTAATTGAATATAATACAAAATTATTCAGTCTCTATTAAATAATTTTGAAATAAATATCCATTTTATATTCAAATGTAGTAGTTTTATTTTGATTCTAAAACTAAAAATTCACAAATAAGAACTATTGATTGTAATCCTTATTACACTGCTACCCTATGCACTCCATATTATTAGCAACAAATATAGAATATCTTTTTATGATATTATTGATTAAAAAATCATACCTAGATGATGCAATTCAACACATTGCAATCAAGAAATAAATGAATAACTTATTGAGAAATTAAAGTAAAAAGATTTCTTTGTTCATCGAACTGTTAGAAACTAATAATTCGTCAAGAAGTCTCAATCAGTCAATTGATGAATCCATTATAAACTTTATCAATATCCAAATTTTTTTTGATCAGTTATTATATAAAAATATATATTTTTTAATAATAGAAATGAAACAAATTTAAATTATAATTTACCTACGACATAATATTGAACAAATTGTAAAAACGAGTTATACCTCTGTACTTTAACTAAAACAAATAAAATACAATTATATAAATTAAAAAATCACCTAGGTTAAGTTAATATTAAAACGTGGCAATATTAATTATTATTCATTAACGATAACTCCATTTATTTTTTATCTACAATTATTGCGATAAGTATATGTATTAATTGTTTAATGTTGATACAGTATATATTGACTTAAATTATTGATTGGTATATACAAATTAAAGTGTATCATGACTACCATAAATTATAATCATAATTTGAAAAATATCAAATATAAACATAATATAGTAAAATAAATAATATGAAAATTTTAATAGATAATAATTATAAAAGTAAAATAAAAATATCCGAGAACTCGCTCTTCTGTGCAGTAGTAGTGGTGTGGACCTCGGTCAAAAAGTAGATGATTAAAATTCGTGTGTTAAATTTTAATGCAATGATTAGGTATCATAATATAAAAAAAACAGTGATATATCAGTCTAGAATAAATATTATATTATATTTAAAATGTGATTTTGTCATTATTTGCACTTTAAACGATTATAATAAATAATTGTGTCAATATTCTTTAATAATTTTGAATGGCCGTATGAACAACCTATTTGGGATCTTCAATTAAACTTATGAATAGAGTGCGGATTTGTATGTACATATTTACATATTTACTGTCATGAGTGATGATAATCGAATGATTCTTCTATATAAATATGTATCAGCACTATTTGAGTGTTTTAAGCTATGGTTGTACATATTAAGACATATTTAAGGTTATTTAAATATTTTTAAATATTTTTACTTTAATTCTATATTTTTTTTATTAAAAATGTCCCTATTTTGAAAAAGTTATTTTCGTGGCTGTTAAATCTGTTTAAAATTATATAGTCGTACATCGCGAGACTCTTTAGTATTTATACAACCATTAATATTGGATTAGATCACATTTAAAAATATACAATCGTGGATTAGATATATATTGGCCTAGTAACTAAACTATGAATTCTATTAACATGGAAAGGTTTTTTAGCCTCTAGAGGAACGTATTTCACCGCATAAAACATCAATTTATTTTGAAAACTTAAAAATGTTCATGGTCACCCATTGTTTTGTTGACAAAGAGAATACTTGATAGTTGTCTTCAATGAATTAGTTCAAAAAATTTAATTAGATTAATTAAATTTAAAATACAATTTTAAATTTAATGTATAGTTTAATCATAAGAATCCAACGTATTTAGTTTAAAATATCTATTATACGAATGTATCTTATATTTAGGGCCTAGATTTAACGCCACTTAAAACCGTATAAATATGATCTAAAAAACCGGATTGGCCTCGCTCTACTGTACAGTTGGGGGTGGAGTGCATCTCGTTCATAGGATAGGTCATTAAAATGGATTTGTTAAAATTGAATGCAATGATAGATATCATTGTATACCAATAACGATTCAAAACGAAGATGATATATTGGTCTAAAATGGATATATTATAATATAGTATTATATGTTTAAATTGAAGCATAATGCAATAGTATGCAATTTCCTAAAAATTTAAATTTCAAACGGTCATAAAATTGTTTTCTTAAAGTCCAGTAGAAATTGTTTTATAGCTTTTTGAAGAATAACTTATGGATAACCCAGTGTTAAAATTTTAATCCTTAAGTATAAATATTTTATGAATTTTATGAATTTTTATCTATAAAATAACTTACAAATTATCGTGATTTTGACACATTTTATACAAATTTGAGCTTTATGGGCTTATAAAAAAAATTTAATGAAACGATCTCCAATATTTTTTAGTTACAATAAGTTAAACTTATTATAAACCTTGAATTAAATTTTCAAGAGTTTTCGGTGAGCCAATTAAATTTTATAGATGTTAAAAAAAAAAAAAATTACAAAAATCAAAAATTTAATTTGTCTATAAATAATTCAAAATATGTCAAAATACTTTGAAAAAATAACCACGTATAGAGAACGCCAATATAAAGATTTGGTGAAAATTTCAAGTTGTTGTAGATTTTCGTTTTAGAATTAGAGAATTTTAAAAGACGTAGTTTTGAGTAAAAATTTTCTATTTTTGCGTAATTTTTATGGTTTTTTTTTCGATGCTTTAGAAACATATTCAAAAAGTTTTATTTTAACATGTTTGAAGTACCATCTTTATTTAATTTTCTTTCGAAAAAGTTGCTGTTTAAAAAAATCGATTTTCAACTGCTAAAAAAGGTGTCGTCAAGCACAAAAAAAAATACATCATTCTAAAACCAATAGATTCTATCACTCCGTTTAGAATCTAAAAATAATGAGAAATATAATATATAATTGAATACTTCAAGTTGAACTCTTTTATATTTAAATATTATTTTCCCAATTATTCAGAAAACTTTTGAGAATTAAAAAAGAATATTTCATTTTCATATGATTTCCGTATATATGATTGATTAACAATTATATTTATTTCAATGGATTTAAAATAGTTTCAGAAACAATTATTTTAATAAACTATATTATTCTTTGAATTAACTGCATTTGAAACTTAATTATTTAGGCAATAATGTAATAAATGACTTACCATCCGTTGATTCCTTGGCTATAACATGAAATAAAACAAAACTAATTTAAATGGATGTAAATCTGAGTTAATAATATACAAATTAAAATTATTTTATTATATTTAATACTTTGTTCAATTCATAATTTTTTTATGATATATTATTGTGTACATAAAAATATATGTATTAATATTTTTTCTTTCAAAATACAAATTTTCAAATTTCAAAATAGCCATTTCCATACTTGATTGAAGTTGGTAAAATGTTGACAGTTATATTGTGTGTCACATAATTTTATCACATAATATTGTACCACCAATAATATAAATATTTGTAAAAAAAAGTTAAAAAGAAGGGATAGATAAAAAATTCGGCGATATTTCATGAAGCACCCTGTACTTCATACTTCAAAATGATTGTTTTTTCATAGATGATTCTAATAATATAATACCCCATGGGTATTATCATGTAAAAAAAGAAAAGCCCTGATGATTTAATATCGTTGTGACATAATATATATATATATATATATATATATATATACAAATTGAATTATATGTTAATAAGTTTTCGTGTTGGTTTGTACATTTTTTATGGTTTTGGATGGCAAATTTTGGATGAAGTACATTTTTAAAGGAATTTTTACTGAGCGACAAAATAATGATTTCTTAAAATAGATAATCAATTATAGTAAGTATTATTTTAATATTTACCCCACATAATTATTAAAAATAAATCTTAATGCTAGAACTAAATGGTAGGTAGGTAAAAAGTTATAAAAGAGTCATAATTTATCATATTAAATTATATTATCTAATAATTTTATAAAATGATCATTTATTTATTCTATAAATTAAAAAACATTTCCTTAATTGTGTTTAGACTTAAAAATGATATGTAATATATACTATTTTTCAAAAAACTTTTTTATGAATGAACGATTTTTATATACTTTTTTCATCGTAGTTACAATCGTTATGTCGTTATGGACTTATCGTGGTCATCTTAAATATAAGAGATTTTCTTGAGACCCATAACCCATAGATATATTTTATTCCGTAATTAATCGGGCTGTACTACAAAGTAAAGTTATTGTATTTTAAGAAAAAAAAAACTAGCTGGCTATCTTACATAAAATCATAATTTAATTGTTTTTTTATTTCTAATATGTATCTATTGTTGTATTATGTATTATATATATAATTCAAATGTCTATACTTTAGGCCTCCAGGGCCTAGGAAATCAAAGTTATCCAATATACTATTCAATATTTTATTTTATTAAATCTCTGCCAGTTATTAAGGTACTGAATTGCTATTGCATGTCTTGATTTTAGTTAATAGTCCATAAAAATTCGATCATATAAAAAGTCATAGTCTACGGACGCCATTAGTCATCACAGTGCAAGACAAATGTTGAATAATGATCTATTATTCTTACTGACAATACTGTGAACCGTCGTGCGTAGCGATCGCTCGTGAACCGTTATCGGTGGCATTTTTTACACATATTGGAGTTTTACGCTTATTATCATAAATATTATTAAAATTTATTTTCTCGTACACTACAAAAATAAATGCTTTTTGCATTGAATATCGATCATATGATACCTACCTACCTACAAAATGTATTTTTATCATTAAATAATTATAATTTTTTTTACACAGAATAAAAATTCTCCTTTAAAAAATTGGGTGTCACCCAGTCTTTAAAATTACAATCAACTAGGTGACAAAATATCATCACTGGGCAAGATTCGTATCACCCAGTTAACTAGTCAAAAAATGCACTGTAGGTGGATGAGCAGGGTATGCCGATTTTTTATTTTTGGGTCGGTTGTCATGTTGTTCATACGTCCAATAACTTTACATTTTATTTGAAAAATGTACAAGATTTACAACCAAAAATTATAATTTATATGCAATTAAGTGTAAATATTTTCAAATATTTTTTATACAAATAGGTTTTGTTATATTTCAATTTAAATCTTTGTACCTCTTATAGTTATATAATGACTTTATTATTTTAAATTTATTTAAATTTTGTAACATACACTTAGCAATATCTTCTATTAAAACTCCTGAAAATACATTTTAATTCGTCAAATAATTTAGTAACAGAATTATATTTCAATTTTAATTTACATTAACTAATATATTATAATCAAAACAAATATGAAGGAATAAAAACTACAAGCAATGCTAAAGAAGAAATTATTTTTTTTTTTTTTGGTTTTAATGAACTCATAACGTACCATTAAATGAACCATACTTCTTAAATGAATCTGTTGAAACATAATGTAATATCATTTTAAATTAGAAAAAAGAAACAGTTTATTAAATCTTCAGAGTCTTTATAGTTCATGGCTTATTTAAAATTCCCTTTAGGTATTGATTGAAGTATTTTTGCATTTAAATATTTCGATATTATTAATTATCTTCTAACAACGAATATATGAAGTTAGGTTTAAGCAGTACAAATAGTAATAAATATTTGGATTAAATTTCAAGGAATATTGTATTTATTTTTTAGATACTACTAAACTTTATCCCTTACACCATGTTTAGTTACTATATGACATTTATCGATTTCTCAAAATAATTTTGAAAAGGTGGAATGTATATTATATAGGGTTCTAGGACAATCTACCGAACGTACATTTCACCGAATGGCTATTTCGACGAATGAATATTTAGACAAATGGGATTTTTGTTCAAAAGAAAATTAATTTTTTTTTGTTTAAAAAATAAATACTTATAGTTGAATTATATAATATCTATATTAAAAATTAAAAACTAAAATGTATGTTATTTGCTGTACTATTCAAGTAGTCGAAAATGTCAGAAAATGAGTAGTTCTATTAAAATGAAATAACTAATAAAAAAATTGATATTTTGCCTCCGTATAAAATAATATATTATATAAGCATGGAAAATTGACTGGTTAATAGAAAATCTCAAATATTTTTATATATTGAAGTCTGAATTTATTGACATTGCTATTAATTTATCAATATGATTTTAATTCTTATTAGATTCTGAGTGAAACTAGAAATGTAATGGTTTTAATATGAGTTTTTTTGTAGATCGTGTGTACACGATTTACGATAGAATAAATGCTATTTTATAGGAGTTTTATTTTATGAAAAATAATGTAAATAATATTTATTTAAATATTTGACATTACAATATCCATAATTAAGTATTAAGCCTATTCTTAAAAGTATCTAATTTCCTAATTTTCCTTTCGTCAAAATATCTGTTTGGTAAAATATCCTTTCACGGAATATTTTTGCCGGAATGACTTTTGCTGAAAAAGCCAGATACTTAAATTATACTTATTAGATTGATTAATATTGAAGGCATTTTATTAAGTTATAGAATACATTACTTTTACAGGCTTCAACTAAATAAAAAAAATAATAATAAAACTCATGAAAATATGACCTTGTAGTTATTTTCAATAAAAAAAACACTTGATACATAACTTATAAAGAATAAAAATACCTATATTGTATTAGAGCCGCACATAATTATTTTTCAGTTATGACAATTTTCGTTAAGAATATGAAAATTAGAAATTGAATATGAATGTTTTTTCATATACGAAGTAAAAGCAGATACTGCTAGCCCGTCACGACAATTAATATTTAAGCTGCATATTTCCAAATTAATTGTAACCATTAACATATGCACATGACCCATATTCTACAGCAATCACTCTTCAGTCGTTTGTTGTAGTTCATGAGTCGCTTTATACTTAGTTTATAATTACGTCATTTCTATTTTTTCGGTTTATAATTTTGTTTCAGTATATATTTTACAAAGCGGAATCATGATAAGTGAAACACTATATTATGTGCCACGCTTCATATATCCTGATTATGAATTTTTGGCCAACTATTAAACC
>JAIPRK010001598.1:0-41406 GCA_025469195.1 Chaitophorus viminalis
GACTTATCTCTATTAATCTTGATTTTCCATCTCCTTGTCCAATTAGAGATATGATTGATTGAGGCCTGTACGTTTTCGGTCGCAGTCTGTTGATTAATGCTTGTTGCTAAAATTGCAGTGTCATCAGCAAACATAACTGTCATTGAATTACAATCGGTTGGGATGTCAGCTGTGTAAAGCAGATAAAGGAAAGGTCCCAGTACACTACCTTGTGGAACTCCTGCTAATATGCTTTTCTAAGATGTGATTGCTTCTTCGCGTATAACTCTGAATTGTCTTTCGGTCAAATAAGATTGTAAGAGTGTACACCAAGTGTGTGTTATTTGCTCTCGTAGTTTTATAAGTAGTTCTTTATGCCAAACCTTATCGAAGGCTTGGACTACATCTAGAAACATTCCACAGCAGTATTTTTTTCCTCAAAAGCCTTGCTTATCACATTAATGACTCGATGAACTTGGTCAATAGTAGAATGTTTATTCCTAAATCTAAACTGATGGTCTGGTATAAGGTGTCTTACTTCTGTAAGAGGTTTTAAGCGTTTAAGAAGTAGCTCTTCAAAGAGCTTTGACATGTTTGGAAGAAGCGATATTGGTCTGTACGAGGTAGCTCGTTCTGGTGGCTTACCTGATTTTAGTTACATGATCACTTGCGCCTTTTTCCATTGCATAGGAAAACATTTGAGTGGTAATATTGCGTTGTAAATATGTGTTAAAAGAATAATCGTCTTCTTTGGTAACTCTTTAAGTAAGCGTGGACTGATCTCATCAAAACCCGGTGCCTTTTTTGGGTTGATGTTGTTATCGATTTTATGGGCGACTTCTAGAGGTGTGAAAACCCGTATTTTTTCTCTTTTTACGTTGAGTGGTTGGCATTGTATTCCATCGAGTTCGGATGCGATATCATTAGGTTGAAATACACTCTCAAGGTATTGGGCGTATACTTCAGCTTTATCTTGTTTGCTGCGAGCCCAGGTACCATCTATTTTTCGAATAGGTGGCACGTGAGTATGAGGTCTTTTAATGCATCTTGTGGCTTTTCATAGTGAGTAATCAGTATCATCCGTTGCAGATAGGCCGCTCAAGTACGATTTAAATGTTTCATTTTTCATTTCGTTAATTTTGTCGTGTAATATTTTACTAATACGGTTCCAATTTGTTTTATCCTCTGGATGTCAAGTTCTATGCCAGGTCCTTCAGGTTCTTCAAGTTCTTCAGGTTATCAATGTATGTATGCATATGCATATATGTTTTTTTATTAATTGAACATTTGTGTTTTTCCAAACATATTTTATGACAATCAAAAAATTAAGTGTTAAATACAGGCTCACTACAAGTATACAACTATATACCTACTGTTAGATTTCAAAAAAAACATTTATAATGATCAAAAGTTTGAGACATATTTTTATACATTTATGAATAATAAGTAGTATTTATAAACTATTTTATAATAATATTAATTATTTCATTACATTTTTTTTTTTTGTAAATAACACAGCAAATTACTATTTATAAATTTGAAAGTAATAAAATATTATTACGCAAATTACTTTATGTTATAAGTGTACAAAAACATAAATACTTTACATACATACAAAATGAGTAAATAATATTATGTGTATAATATAACAATTTCCTTATGGTTATATAATACATAACCATAAGCAAATTATTTATTTCATAAAGATAATATAAACTATAATATATATATATATATATACCTAACAGTAAAACTCATAAACTAGACCGAAAGTTTGACAGAGATTTATGTCCTTTTCAAACATTAATATGAATATATTATTCAAAAACATGAAAACTTAAAGTTTTCTTTAAAAATATTTGAGCCTTCAAAATTTTAATTAAAATATTTATCTATACATGTATAAAACACACACACACACACACATACATATAATATAATATATGATATCATAACATATAAATATATACATAAACTTGGACATGGTGTTAAATAATGCATTTTATTATTAGATTGAATTATTTTAGCGAGAATTGTAACGTATAAATAGACACATCATAATATATGTTTTTATTAAAATATTGTACTAATTCAGCGGATTACATAACTAAATTATTCTATAAATAATTCAACTGTATCGAAATTTAGTCATCGTATTGAATTTTTGGTATACGATAATAATATAAAATGATAAATTAAATGCACCGAATAATTATTGGTCAAATTTTAGGGACGCATACGACTGCAACAATATGTGCAAAGTCAACACAATGCATACATAGTCAATTAAGTCATATAAAGGTCATCACTTCGTATTCATAGTAAACTTTATTGCCATGATTGCTAAATGCGTGTTCATCACAGATGCAATTATTGCGGCAGAATAATTCAATTTTCATTACCATATTATAATTTATAAAAATGATTTGGACAATCATATGCGTAATGATTATTCATCGTTGTTTCGTAAATGCCGATCAAATTATGTAATTTGAATAGTTTTTAAATAATATAAACTCTATAATTGACACATATTCTATTGTACAAAAATGTTATTAACAAAGGATCAGTAAGAAAAAAAAACATTCGGTTAGTTTTGTTGAAATTAAATCAATTATCCATACTTTTGATCATATTATAATATTTATCGCAGCAAAACATGAAAAAAAATAAAAATATTTTCTATGACATGATTTTTCTTTTGAAATCTAATTAACCAAATAATAAAACGTGGCAATTTCAAATAATGATATTCAAACAATAGACGGAATGTATTTTTATGTACGTTTTGGCAACGCATATTCTCATAATGGATATGAAAAATGCAGTGACACACATAATATATATTATGCATATGGTCCCATTTCATTCCGAAAAATGATAAATTGCACTCGCAGTGGCATGAATACATTTTAATAAAGAGAAAGTCGGCAAAGGAAATTCATAATGTACGATTTTTGTTTTTGTTTAAAACCATGTATACATTTTTGTATCGTCACCTTTTAAATTGTTGAGAATGCTTATAAATTATATTTATTACGCTCGTTGTTCTTCGTAGATACTACCAGCTATACCTGTTTCCGCAACACGTATTTTAATTTTGGTTTCATGCACAAGGTATATTTCATTCATGTGGTAAACAGACATTAACCAAATAATAACGGACCATACTACTTCGCTAAACGTATTACGAGTTATGACTAGATAGAAAAATCGTAATGGTGACTTAAAGATATTATATTATTATAATAATAATAGTATAGTATAGGGGAATTGAATTAAAATGAGGAAGAAGGGTTCGAATTGGTCGGTGTCATGCAACGTCGTATTAGTCGTGCGTTTATTCCCCACGTTTGTCGGTGCGGTTGAACTTTAATGGCGTGTTAAAGAAAGAACAATGGGTCATAGAAATATCCAAATTACAAAAACAAAAAAAGAAGAAACATGTATACAACTATAACATACAAATGTAATGAAAAATAGGTTCTAGATGGATGTATTGAATGATGTGTATTGAACCCGAGTGTTTTCCTTCGTCACTTCGAGTTCGAGACAAGATACAATTGGTGAGTGGCAAGTGTGGAACATCAATTGTGCAAGCTGCTGCTATACTACTATAGTTCAAATTATTTATTTAAGTCTTAGTATAATGTAAATATGTGTGCGTGTATAAAAGACCCATTGTATTTAAAGATTCTATAAACAGGCCAGTTAAGTACCTACATATACGGAATAGAATATAAATCGTTTCATATAAAACTAATTAATGTTACCCCCACGATTAAGTCCTCCTTGGTATGTTTCTGTTAACGTCATTAAATGGCGTTCATAACTTTGTAATTTCTAAATCATAAGAAAATGTCAGAATTAGATTCATAGGCATACTAGAAATTTAATTAAACGTTGTAAAGTATGTTGGAAAATAATCCTGTGCAAAATGTTTCCTTATCCTTGAAACTTTAAATAAAAAACAAAAAGTCGACAAAGTTAAACCATTTGATAATTTTAATATTATATGAACATGCCTCAAATTATAGTCTCAGAGAATACAAAAATTCTCATTGTTTCACAACGACGATAACACACTTAACTAAATTGTTCACTAACAATACATATTTCTAATTTTTAATTACTAATTTTCTTAGAAAAAAAAAAAAACACTGAAAAACCCAAAAACTTGTTTTTTTTAACTTCCCAGTTTATTGTCAGTGATCAATTTAAATAATGCATCAGCAATTTACTTCAGTTTGCCCATCTATCTACCTGCAAAAAATGCTTTAAGGTAAAATATTATTACAAATAATTATTATATTCTATTGGATGGAATTCCAAAATTATAAAATACAATAATATCAAATTAAATGTTACAATCGTGACTTATACGTACATATCCACATATCCACATATCCACGCGGAGTGAACAAAAACGACTGAATAAGACTTATAATACAGTTCGGCCGTACCGCTCAACATGAACGCACGTACTTCGTACAGTTTTCGCTCCGTTATCGCCATGGTTCGTTATAGTATTCTGTGATAGTACACTCATTAAATATTATCATCGTTAATAATTGGTAGATATCATAGACCTTCAATGCTTATTTTTGTTAAAGCCAGCGATAAATACGTCTTATCGAAAACCCAGGATCAGAGTATGAGTCCCTCTTCTCCACATACTCCTACAAAATCAAAATGTAATCTGTCCAATTCGTCTTTGTCACCTTCTCTTAGTGATAAAAAATCAAAAATATTCATCACTCCAAATAGATACGCCGTTCTTGACACCGACAAAAATGAATCTACTACGCCATCTAATAGTTCCATAATTTCTCATGGTAATTCACACATACCTGCTCAGAACGATGTTTCTCCAGCACCACCAATTTACATCAAAGATATCTCTAATTACTCATCATTCAAAAACCTCTTAACAAATCTTATTGATCCGTATGGATTCACATGCAAATCGTCAACATCATATCTTATTGTTCAGCCCTCGAGAATATATAATTTCAACATAATTGTGTAAAATTTAAAGGATATAGACGCCAAATTCCACACATTCAAGCCCCGTCAATTCTGCTCAGTCAGGTTTGTCATCAGAAATCTACATTTCTCTACTACAGAGACCGATATTGTTTCAGCTCTATCTGAACTGGGACATCATGTCGTACGAGTTCAAAACATATTAGATAAAAACAAACGCCCTCTACCTTTATTTTTTGTAGAAGTTTCCCAAGATTCTAATAATGAAGATATACTTAATATCTCGTCATTACTCAATACTAAAGTCATAATAAAAAAACCACATAAAAAGAATCACGGTCCACCACAATGCCATAAGTACCAATCATACGGCCACACGCAAAACTATTGTTATCACGTCGCGCGCTGCATCAAATGTGGTGCAAATCATCACACTAATGAACGTTCCAAAGATCGAAACAGCCCGGCAAAATGTGCCCTTTGCTCTTTGGAGCACACATCCAACTTCAAAGGATGGCAGACTTTCAAACAAATTTTTAAAAAAAACTCCTCCGAAAGTTCCACTTACCAAGTCTACTGATCACCACTCTCAACCCGACTCCAAAACATATACTGAAGCTATTAATAATCAAGATACACACACGGAAAATTCATCGGCTGTCTTTTCCCAATTTATATCTAATCTAAATGCTTTAATCAGCCCACTAATGACTCTCCTTTCATCTATTTTAAATGCACTCGTTGCCAAAAACATTATCTAATATTTTTCTGTTTCTTTCAATCTCTCTCATTACTATCTATCTATTGTTATTACATTATAAATATAATTTCTTTACTTATATAATTGGGTTTATATTAAGCTTGATAATATGTTATGAAATACCTAATTTTTAATTACGGGAATATTATGTCCGTTCTACCTTCACTTGCATCAATACTAGTTATATTATTTGTATACTTATATATTATTTGTTGAGCTATAATAGTGATTATTGGAAGCTCTTTAAAAATAATAAAAAAAAAAGAAAAAAAAGACTTATAATAATAACAATAATAATCTATTAGTGGGCGACCTCAAAAAGTTAATTATATCATTGTATAATCGTATAATATAATAAACTGTCATTTTATTATGACTATGGATAGGCACCACAATGGCAATAAATTAAAAAGAGCATTTTTCTCGAGAATTTCACACCAGATCACTGGAACTGTATTTTCGCGTTACGCGAGTTTAACGAAATTTTGCTTTATGATACATATGTGTCTGTATAATATTTTATTTCTAAACGTTTGCTATATTATGTATATTCATGCTCTTTCGGCTTACACAAGGCTCTCACGGATTTAGAATGCTCGCACAAGAAACCAATACTTATTTTACCACTGATCAGAAATTTCTCGAGTTTTTACCCACTTGTGCGATGCCACATATCCTCATCGCAGCAGGTTGTGTACGTGGATGAACTCCCTATACTTGAAGTTGCGTTGCAGCGGATAGTACAGGTCAGGAGTAGATACATGCATTACATTCAGTGACAGTGTCAGTATAATATTATTATTGAGGCGTCTGTTGTTATACAAAATCGCTTTTAACACTTTAATATACATAATTTATAAATTTATTATAATTTTATGTACATGTAAATCTAGAGAAATTAATTTTTTTCAATAACTTGTGATTTACCTCTCGTATCTAATATCCTCTACTGCAGGTAACATTATACACAGATGCGCCATCACGTTGTTACAATATTGGTAACGCCTACCTAGATGCAGCAATATTGAAAACAATAAAAATAGGTATAATTCATTTTAGGTTTTCAATATTATATTTTTCAAATTTTATTTTTTATCAATTTGAGTGAAAATAATTACGGTAATGTATATAATGGCCACATCGACGTAGCAGGGACCATTTTGAACAACACAATGGCATAGCTATAAAATCAATGCTGATATCAACTAGAGCTACAATTTTCTCTGAAGTCAGGCCTATATACAAACTCTCAGTGACTGACTAGATAATAGTTTTGTATAGTTAATTTACAATAATTAGAAAGATCAATAATCCAGTGCTATATAAGTGTACGCTTGACGTAGTATAACACAAGAGTATACATGTATATAGTAAACTCGGGAATCGTTAGATTAAGTTTACGTCGAGGCTTGTTACAAATGACAAGCATTAACGCGAGTTATGATGAAAAAAAGAAAAGAAAAAGTTTCACAGGAAAAAGCGATTGGGCGTATTATGCACGTCCCGTATTGTCGTGACGAAAATACTACTACGGCAATGATAGTATTATAATATTATTACAAGTTATAACACATCATATGCTCGGGCTATTGACTACCTCTTTGCAGCATATGTCGACTTACGTTATTCGCACACACGTCCTCATCCTCCAGCCCACACATAATTCTCGCGTACACGCAGTCAATATACACTGGATACCACGATTCCTGCCATCAACACACGCGCGCGCGATTCTACATACGAAATTGCTCTGCCATTGATCAATATTTTGTCACTCTCTGCCACCGTCTGTAAATACATTACTTTTATACAATATACACGTATAGTGTGATTTCAATGTACGCAAAATTATCCGTGCAAATGATATTTCAAAGGTCGGTGACCTTTTTGTAGGAATAAACCATTTTTCTGGAAACATTGATTGGTGGAAACAAACTTTTTTTTCTTCAAATTTTCGTTCATCCGACCACTCCATTCCCTTAGTAAACTTAATTTAAGTTATTGTTCACTATTATAGCCAGATTGCCAGAAAAAAATAAGCTAGGCAATTTTATTACGATTTGGTTATTATTGTACAATACTATATTAAATACCGTATTTCGAAGAAAAGTGTTCATAAGTATACATTGTTATTATGATAATGATAGAAATTTTGAATTTTGGGGCTATTCTAAGGAGCCGATAAGGTTGTCAACCCTAGGCCTAGCGAGTTCAGTATTCAAGAGTGAAAGAGAGAAGAGACGGGTCAAAAATTCGAGAGGAGATATTCATCTAATCATTCTTCACCATAATATTCTCACATTTATAGATTCGGAGTAAACTTCAAATAGCGATTGCAAATAATATTGGTTATTTACTAATTATAATATTTTCTTTCGAGCTTCCGAACAGTGAATCTGCATCAATTGACCGTAACTTAATGTAACGTTATAATATTATATATTATATACTAGAGTATATAGAGTTTTAGTCGATTTAAATATGAAAAATCATATTTGGACGAGATACTATTAATAATAAACATTGACGTATCTTCGTTGTTTTTAAACGTTTAGCACTATCATTTTGTACGAAAAAAAAAATAAAAATGTAACAAATAAATGATTTATATCGAAATCCCAGGGTAACGTAATAGGAAATGATAGTTGTATAACGTAATACGATTAATTTTTATTGCTCTAAATGTATTTCTTGGAAAAGCTCCTGCCAGTATATTAAGCTTATCTTTATAACATCCTCGTGTACCTTATAAATGTGGATATTGTTAAAATTCATATTCAATCGAACGAGCATTATAACTATAATACTATTGATGTGGCTACTGCTAATGGAACTCGCCAAGAACATACATTTAGCAGTATTTTAAAAATGCAATCATACCATTTGATATCAATTTCAATGGACCAATGCACAGAGTAACATTTATTTTCTTTAAGTATTAATATATTATATTCCATAATTTTAAATATTTCGTATGACATCATTCGCACTGCTGTGTGATTTTGTACGAAATAATTGTTATGTACAACGACTCCCAAACGAAAAAATAATGCACTTTTGTTATTTACAATACTTACATGCTGCCAAGAGTGGCTTATATATAATTTATTGTTTGGTGAAGGGGGGGGAGGAAGTTAAGTAGAAAAAAATCTTAAAAAATATATTAAGGAATGTTTCAACGTAGATTTTAGTATAACCTTAAATAAAAAAACGGATGGGCCTCGCTTCGCTGTATAGTTGGGGTGTGGAATGCGCCTCGTTTATTGGATAGGTTATTATCACAATGGATTTGTTAAATTTGAATGCAATGATAGATATTATTGTATACGAATAACGATTCTGAACGGAGTTAATATGTTTGTCTAAAATGTGTATATAATAATATAGTATTTTATATTTAAATTGAATTATAATGCAATTTCGTAAAAATTTGAATTTCAAACAGTCATAAAATTTTTCCTTTTAAGTCCAGTAGAAATTTTTTTATATATTTTTGAAGATAAGCTTATGGACAACCTAGTGTTAAAATTTTGAACCTTAAGTATAAACAGAAAAAATTTTATGAATTTTCAACTACAAAATAACTTGCAAATTATCGCGATATTAACATATTTTATACAAATTTGAGCTTTATGGGCTTATAAAAAAATTTGAGTGAAACCATCTCCGATATTTTTTAGTTACAATTAGTAAAACTTATAATTAATCTTTTAATACATTCTCAAGAGTTTTCGGACAGCCAAATAATTTTTATAGATATTTTTAAAAAAAAACTTACAAAAATCGAAAATTTAAATTGTCTATAAATAAGTCAAAATATATCAAAATACTTTGAAAACTTAAGTATGTACAGAGAATGCCAATGTAAAGATTTGGTGAAAATTTCAAGTTATTATGGTTTTTCGTTTTTTAGTTAGAACAAATTTGAAAAACCGATATCATTTGACAGTCTAGAATATTGTACATTATATTATATTTTACATGTAATTTTATATCAATATTCGCAGTTCAAACGCATATAAAAAAAACCGTGCCTATAGATTTTAATTATTATTTAATGAAAATAATAACTACTTCTGTGGAATCTTCTATTAAATTTTCTAGTATTTTGTATTAGTCAATTTCTTTTTATCACTGATTATAAAAAAAAAATGTAAAAAATTCGAATATTTTAAATGCCTATAAGTGGCTTAAAAATCAATATGATATTTTGAAAAAAAATATGACATAGAGGAAATGCCTATTTTGACAATTGGTAAAAATTTCAAGTTTCTGCGACTTATAATTTTTGAATTATAACAAATATTTAAAATCATTTGACAATAAATCGCTATTTTATGAAATTTCGTAAAAATTTAAATTTCAAACGGTCATAAATTTTTTTCCTTTTGGTCCGATAGAAATTCTTTTAAAGATTTTTGAAGAGTAGCCTATGGATAACCTATTTTTAAAATTTTAAACCTTAAGTATGAACAGAATACATTTTATGAATTTTTATCTACAAAATAACTTGCAAATTATTGTGATTTTGACACATTTTATACAAATTTGAGATTTATAGGCTTATAAAAAAAATTTGAGTGAGAAAAACTTCAATATTTTTTATTTACGATTAGTTTAACTTATTATATACCTTGTATTACATTTTCAAAAGTTTTCGGTCAGCCAATTAAATTTTGTAGACGTTAAAAAAAAATTTTTACAAAAAACGAAAATTTAAATTGTCTATAAATAAGTCAAAACATGTCAAAATACTTTGAAAACCTAATCATATATAGAGAACACCAATATAAAAATTTGGTGAAATTTTCAAGTTTTTGTGGTTTTTCGTTTTTGAGTTAGAGCATTTAAAAAAATGTATTTTGTAAAAACGTGATTTTTTGTAAAATTTCCCGTTTTTTGTAATTTTTTTAATCTTTTTTTCGATTTTTTTAAAAAGTTTTGAAAAAGTTGGATTTTTTAATTGCTGAAGTACTATTTACATTCACTTACCTTACAGAAAAGTTGCTGTTTAAGAAAATCGAAGCATTTTTACTGCCCAAAAACGTGATGATGACACAAAAAAAAAAATACACATCATTGTAAAACCAATACATTTCATCACTCCGTTCAGAATCTAAAATACACATCATTGTAAAATCAATAGATTTTATCACTCCATTCAGAATCTAAAAATAAAAAATAGTGCCCTCAAATTGCTAAACTAGTTACGCCTATTTTTTTTTACAATTATGCAAGTAGACTTGTCGTTTATTAGTTTGTATATATTTATAACACTTGTAACTTATAAATCATTGAACAACCATAATGAATGGACCCGGTATTCGATGATCTAAAAGCATTAAAAAATGGCAGAGCAATTAATGTTTTATTGAAATTGAAAATATTATCATTCCTCAACCAATAATATAAATACTTAACTACCTATCTAATCTTGATTTACAAATATGTTTAAAAGAGTTTCAGTTGTTGCTGAATTTATTTTTAGGTATTATTATAACAAATATATCTTATATCATTATCGTTAAATCATTTCCGTCAATTTTAAAATTACATAAAAATATATTATGAATTGCTGAACAAATTATATTATAACTTAAACTTTGGACAAAAACAAATGCAAATCTACCATACAATCAAATGAGAAACATAATTAATTGCCCCAATGGTTATTACCCCTATATTTTAATATTTAATTCTTGCGTATAATATAATATTACCTATATCTGGTAGTATGAACTCTTATTTATACATCGAATGATACAGTAAACTATTCACTGAAGACTTTAGACTATCTAAAGCAGGGATCAGCAACTGGCGGACCGCGAAAGGCAAAACTCTGGACCTTGTCAACTGTACTTCACTATGTTATTTACTATAATAGTATTATTATTTATTATTAATAGAGAATATTTATTTAATTTATTAAACTCAGATTATAGTTATGTCATAGATCATTGCAAAAATATTTTGGGAGAGGTAATAATCAGTTTTATTAAGATGTTATGTTTGGCCGATGGCCAAGTCGCGACAATACCAAATATCAAATATATCGACTGCGAAAATTACATTTATTGTTTATCGTTGCTATTCATTTAAATAATTATATTATTTATCTGTAATCCGTATTTTCTAAATTACAAGTTATAATAAGATAAATAATAATAAGATTTTATAATAATATTATATATGATAAGTTATAATAAGATAAAGTACGTGAACATTCGCCTGTGGATATAGTGCGTTTTTCGTTTTATATTATTTCTTTTTATTATTCGTTCAATAGGTTGAGTAACAAACACAAAATTGACATCGAAAATAGGAAGTTTATGAACGAATGAATAGAACTGTATTGTTTTATATTGCCTAAAAGGATTGGAGCCATTCCAAGCTGTTTAATTTTTTTACTGGACCTCATTAATTTATTATTTTAACCTTTAAGACTCCAATAGAAATTTCTTGCCGACCCCTATACTTCATCAAATTTACATATTGCCGCTACGTATAACGTATTAAATACTTACTGTATTGCGTATTAATATGTAAGATATGTATTATTGTATAATATTACAATAAAGTCAATTCATTTTTTGTGAATATTAATAATTATATTTTGAATATTTAAAACATTATGACGAAAAATTCCCAAACTAAAATACCACGGAGGGATATAACCCCTTCTTTGTATACGCCCCTGTATGCCATCGATGTGTTACCAGCAGTGTACAGAGACATTTTTTGCAATTCGATGTAGGTACGATATTACTATTTACTCTACACGGCACGTACACACCATGGCACATATTACACACGTCTTATATCGTCAACCATGTCCAACTCATAACAGACCAAATATAATAAATACATTTGGTAAACGTTGGGCCAGTTATCCATTGAATCAAAAATGTGTAGCAGGGATTACCAAAGTCGAGTAACACTATATTTCAGTTTCATCCATCGAAAGTGATAATATACAATATTATCCACTATCGTGTTGACTAGTGGCGTACTTGAAAATAGTCTTACAACGTTTCCATTTCCCCAATACATATTGGTACTGGATTTTCGAATAAAAGACACCTCCGCAGTAATCGATTTTTAGTTGCTTATAACTCTGTGTGCATTGTAAAATTCTCTTCGAAATAATTTTGCATGCGTCACTGTTTTAATGACATGTTGCGCAAGAGAACTTCAATTGACGTTGTATGTATAAACTTCGAGTGGTTGCGATGCAATCATGTTATTATAATATTTTCATACTCCTATATCTTTTAAAGAATTGTTGAAACATTGAATTCGGAAAAGTATCCGTAGCTACTATAATATACTATAATTATTTTTATACGGCTGGAAGAAATTCAAAATTTTCCACAGTACATTTTTCCTGTGCCTATACTTTACTATACATAGAGATAAAACCCATAAATCCAGTGCTCAAACTCACTCAAAGTGAGAAAACCTGATGACATGTTTAACGTTCAAGCTATAATAAGATTTTTCTAGAGATACATTGTTATTGATATCTGAACTTATATACCTATAATTTTAATATTCGAAAATAAGTCATAATTTAAATTTAGTATACAAATAACTAAAATAACTGCATATTGGAATCGAAAAAAAACACGATAAATAACATTATATCTATTGCTGTTATTTGAATATTTAAGTGGATTCACTGTTTGGGTACGCCATCGCTACTGTTAAAGCGCCTTTTCATAAAACGGCAGTGATATATTATTATAGACGCATGGTTCGTGCACGACGTTTTGTTCGCTGATGTATAATATCCATTTATGTGTGGACTGTGAGGTTCAGAGAGTATATGTATGTACACCGCACATTATTTTTTACGGTCACCTTTGAAAACGTCCATTACTTTAAAGCCTGCTTACTTGAATGTCCACAAAAGCTTAGTTAAAAATATACGTTTACATAAAAAAAGACCTGTTAAATATTAATGCATTTCGTGTTCAAGATATACATTGTCTATATTTTATATTATACTTCAGGTACCTGCACTCAAGCTTTACAGTACGGTTTTTCTATGGTTAAACCATAATTAAAAATAAAAATGTCGGTAACATCATGTATATGGAATTTTATGTTAAGTATATTTTGGAGAATTATCCAACGGAAAAATGTTAAAAATCTCGCTATTTACAAACGTATAAAAATATGTGTTTATATCATCCATTGGTTCTATTCACTCGTAAATGAATATTTTCCATCATCAAGGAGAGCGTTTAGATGACTTGGATGAGCGATAGAGTACGGATACAGGACGAGGAAAACACATAAATTTCGATTCACAGCATAAACATAAATTATGCAAATCGCTTGTATTATTTCATTTATCACGTATACTTGATGATTTATCATTATCGACGGTATAACCACGGTGAGTATCACGAGTAAAATAATATGCGACTCCTCGGCAAGTGATGCGAATGCGTTTTTCGTTTTCTTTTCCTTTTTATCCGTACGCGCAGTTATACGTACGTCTAGTTTATTGCGAAAACCGTTTAACGACAGTTGAAATTGTAAATACCGCTTATCAACAGTTTGCAGTGCCCGTTATCCAAGTCAATACTTACTCTGCCATATATAAGTATGTATGTCCTTTATTCAATTAGACTTTTCAATTTCCCAAAAACGTGCTCATTTCAAAGAAAACAAAAGATATAATAATACCAATTTTGTCGGTTTGTTATTAATATTATTTGATAGTGTAGTCTTTTCTTAAAGCTTTATAAGGGTGTTTGTAAAGGAAAAGAATAAAACCAAAAGATTATTGTGACCCAAACATGAAATTATATATTTTTTTTCTAATTGGAAACGTTTATATTGTCAGTCATGTACAACGAAACATGTCGTCAAAATAGTTAAATATAAATTAAATATGGATCACTACGGTTCCTATGATTGTTAATACTCGTTTCATAGTACTCACATTGGTGCAAAGAAGAATAATAACTTTTCTATAATTGTCACATTTAAACCACGATTTTGATCAAAGCTATAGATTATGTATATCCTGGGGAGATTTTAATCTACTCATCGCTTGTTCGTCGTTCTTTTCGAAGAATACTGTACATTTCACTAAGGCTATAATTGCATTCAATTATTAAAGCACCACAAAGATTTTTCAAAACTTTTTTAAGCTTCTTTACTTTAACAAAAGAAATGAAATAAAAAGCACACACACACACACACATCGTTGTAAATCCAGTCTCTTCCTCGAGTTGACGAGTAATGCCTATCAGCCAATCATTATTTTGCTGTTTACTTTTCTCATCGCTTTTTATTTTAATAGTCTCAACGAGTAGCCAGTTCAATTACTTTCATCAGCGTCCCATTACAATGTACTTAAATGTTTTAATCATCTATCATGTAGTGTATAATTATTAAAAATATCAAAGTCAAATACTTGTCTAATCAACTTGTATGATGAACAACATGATACTAATCTTTTTCTATGTGACGTATTTTATTTATGATATGCCGAAATACGGATGTAACTATATAACTAACTAATATTCTTTTAAATATAGTATTATGTAATATTGCTCATACTATACTTTATACTACACTATATGCATACATAGCACATACTGCAGTAGTGGCTTTAGGGGGGGGGGGGGGTTAGGGGCCCCAAACTCAAAAAAAATTATATACTATATATATAAGTATAAAAACACGAACAAGGAGGCTTACGATTTTCATGTTTGTTCGATTTAAATATATTTTTTTTTAATCGCACCACATAATAGTAATAACTGCTAATATTATTGTTCAATTTGTATTACCGGATGAAACAAAGTGCGGCCTTGACAACACACATGTGGCCTAAGTTAAGTGACATCCTATACTTAAGCTCGGACCCGTTCGGCTATATACAAATTGTTATGACACGATGTTTTTAGCGGTCGTTGTTGACATAACACTCCAAAACGGTATCATAAGTTTTCACGGTACATATAAGCTACGACAAAAGCGAATAAATAAAATCAGACAATTATTATTTTAGAACCACACATTCCCTTTGTTCGAAATATAATTTTGATCCAATCACAGTATTATTGTATGTGAAATAATAATTCGACTGACCGGTATACTAACGATAAGTAGGTAATAAATAATAATACACATCTGTTAGATCTGTTACTATCTATTTTAAACTTAAATTAATTTAAATTTAAATACATATTTTTTGAAATGCAAATAAACTCAATTATTCCAAACCACACTATTTAATTCAATATTATAGTACTCCTGTTTTGGAAAATGCTCTGTGAAAACATCCTTAACCATGTATTATAACAATAACTTTTTCTTGCAAGTAGCGTATGACATAAAAAAAATCATCCTACTCACACAATATAAAAATTTACAAAAATATAAAATGGATCTTATATGATTTATTCCAAAATTTAACCCTAAAAGCATAGGTATAAAACCCTTCGATCACTGGTACTGCTCTAACTCGCCCCAGAAGAAGAAACGGCCAAGGATCTAATGACATATATTTACAACTCGTAAAAATTGTAATACTAGTTTGAGATAGTATCTTTAATTTGGACGTTCCTCGAGTGCCTTTAATCGATATTATTATATCTAGGTACTATATACCGACAACAATACTGGTGTTTCAAAAAATAATAATGGATTAAAAAATTGGTATTTTTAAATTTGTTCGTATAACACATTCGCATTACAATTTCATCGTTGCACTAATGGAAACTTTTTATTTTCCTGTGACGTTATCTTTCTTCTTCTTCTCGCTCGCAATCGTTTCTGATGCTGTGCCATTCATGTACATCGTTTTGCGCGTACTTTTATGTTTTCACTTTCTGGATATAATTATAGCCGCTCTCTTACACTTGATACGCATTAAATTTAAGTATGACGTTCCGCTATACGTGGGTTTTGCCACGATATGTGAGTTTAAAATATATGATTGCAGTATGCGTGTAATAATAAGACTTATTCGGCTGCGTGCTTCCCTACTTCATTAATTGTTTGGTGTTTGGTTGAGTTGCTTCGATTCATTATTCCTTGCAAATACATACGCACGGTCTTTCAGATCTAGAATATAAAACGTTATGGTAAACTGTTTGAAAACTGTAACGTCAACAAAATAGTGTCTGTACGGAAATGATTTCACCCCTCTTTCGAATTCTTTTGATTTTTGTTCTCAACTCGGTTTTAGGGTTTTCTCGTGATTTCGTAGAGTTGTTAAAGCCAAATGGTTTATATATTGTATTTTTTACGGTAGAGCGTTAATTTTCTCCGTTCACTTGTCACATTTTATGAATTACTTTTTATAAACGTTAGTTTAAAAACCTCATTTTTAATAATAAAATATTTTTATAAAAATTACCATTGAAATAATTCTGTCAACTATATTATGTACCTTTATAATAATTTGTGAACCACCCCAACCCACAGAGAAAACGTTTTAACTTTAACCAGATAAAATAGCTCATCGTTCAAGTTGGAATACTATCGTGTAAGGTATTAGATTGCACGTATGCATCAAGGTTAGGTTTAATAAAACGCGAGTCCTACTGAACTAAAAAGTTTAATTAATTTTCCCAAATAGTAGCAGAGTGTGAAATCAAATAATGAAAATCCACTTATTTGGTGCACCTAGTTTGGTGGTTCCGTTTGATTAATAATTTGCAATATAAAGTCATCCGCAAAACCATCATCGACCACTTTTTAACATTATTTGCTATTATTATTACTATTTTTTTTTTATCGTTAACCGTCTACACCGTTCCTTCCACAACACACAATCGCTTTTTAACATTTTGTTATAACAATGAACAACACCATCCGATCATTATCGTGGGTTGCAGTTTTTGACGCAATTGTCTAGAAAAATGTTTCACATATATTTCACACATAGCAAAGTATAAATAATCGTAGTTTTTCGACGTTCGATAATTCTTGTTCGGCCAATTTAATGAAGACAATAAGATACAAATCTCACAGTGATTATTATTGTTATTTTAGAGAGAAATATATTGGTAGTAGTGATCTACGTTTCTGTCTTTAGCACGTGCAACAAAATTAATTACACGTGTTATTTTTCTTGCTTAGGTCCTGGTCAATCTGATGATGCAATAAGAATCTCGAAATCTATTTAGAACTCGAAGTGAAAACCAATCGACATCAACTCGCCCACATTGTCAGTTATATTTCTCTTCATAACCCACTAAAATTGATTGAAAATATTTCATAATGTTTAACTAGGTTATTGTATTTAGAAGACGATGAGGTGCCAAATTAAAACGTAATAACATCTAACATGTGTCAACCACAATGAATTTAAATATGTTTTGAAAATTCTTACTTATCGGAAAGTTAGAAATATAATTATTTTAAATCCAAATGTTGTGCGTTTGGCAGATTGACTCCAAACCAGAACTTTTTATTTCCTTGTCAATATGTATAATAATATCTGTTTACGGTCGAACTTTCTGTAGTGTAGTTTTACGAGATTTTGAGTAATGTAGTTTCGTGAGGTGTAAGTTTTGTTAAAAAAAAAAAAAAACTTTGAGCTTAAATTAAAAAAAAAAGAACTAATAGCGTTATTCTTATGATAATTTGTTATAATGGCCCTGATTAACATAAAATTACAATTTTACTTAATTATCATCGATACAATTAATAGCTATTATAAATTATAATAATAAGTTATATATTATAATATGACAAAAATAAAATATTTATTAAACTTCAACACATGCAAATTACAAACGATAGGTACAAAATATTATTTTAATATCTATATTAGAGCTATTAATAATTACGTATATTAACATGAACATGAAATATATTGAGTTTTATTATATTATGCTAATAATTTTTAAAAATAAAGTGGTTTTTTATATTTATAAGTAAAATGTAGGTTTTTCCGCGAGTAAAATATAATACATAAAACGTATAAGACATAATAGAATTAAAAAGCTGTGAGTTTGAAAAGTTTCTGTCAAGAATCCCATTACAATTATAACAATTTATTAGAAACCTATTATATATTATTTGTGTGTACCGAAGAGGAATGAGTTTCTATACAAGTAGATATAGTAATTATCTATAATTATATAGTAATATCTGTTTACGGTCGAACTTTCTGTAGTGTAGTTTTACGAGATTTTGAGTAATGTAGTTTCGTGAGGTGTAAGTTTTGTTAAAAAAAAAAAAAAACTTTGAGCTTAAATTAAAAAAAAAAGAACTAATAGCGTTATTCTTATGATAATTTGTTATAATGGCCCTGATTAACATAAAATTACAATTTTACTTAATTATCATCGATACAATTAATAGCTATTATAAATTATAATAATAAGTTATATATTATAATATGACAAAAATAAAATATTTATTAAACTTCAACACATGCAAATTACAAACGATAGGTACAAAATATTATTTTAATATCTATATTAGAGCTATTAATAATTACGTATATTAACATGAACATGAAATATATTGAGTTTTATTATATTATGCTAATAATTTTTAAAAATAAAGTGGTTTTTTATATTTATAAGTAAAATGTAGGTTTTTCCGCGAGTAAAATATAATACATAAAACGTATAAGACATAATAGAATTAAAAAGCTGTGAGTTTGAAAAGTTTCTGTCAAGAATCCCATTACAATTATAACAATTTATTAGAAACCTATTATATATTATTTGTGTGTACCGAAGAGGAATGAGTTTCTATACAAGTAGATATAGTAATTTCATTTGACTGAACTGAGCCTGTATTTACTGCGAACGCGTTTCTCGTTCGTTTTGGATACAAACATACTACCTATATGTATATTACGTTAATAGTACTTTACTACTTTATAAGAATAAAGTGCTATTGTATGCTGGTTTAAGAGATTTGGCCATATTTGAGTAATGAGAGAAAATAAAATAGTGCCTGTCTCGCGATTTATTTTTAGTATAATAATATAATATGCTTGATATAAGCTGTTTGTTTTAAGTTAATTTTTAACTTATTTTATAGATAATTTAAATCATTAAAATTTGTCTGTAAAACTTTTCCCAATGTAATAAATAATTTTTAATGTTTCTAACCACGTTCAACCATAGTGTTAACATAGCAGGCATACTATTTTATAAGATGACGAGTCAAATTTAAAACATTTATTGTAATCTAAAGGAAAGTGCAGTATAACTCTAACCTTTTAGTGTCCCTGTTCGACCTTACGAAACAATTTTTTTTTATTATTTGACGAGTTTAATGGGTTTGATTGAACGCGTGAGATTCAATCGTGAATACCTATAACACGGTAAAAATCAGTGAAATGCACCGCTGAAAATCGTCAGGCGACGTGCGAACATCCTAAAACTGTAAAACATTTCACATGCACATGCACACGGACACGGACACGGACACATGGACATACACACATACCTTTTTGCACACATCTAGACAAAATAACGTTTTAAAAATGCATTTATATCGAATGGTATGCATAATCCGAAGACATAACTGTAACCCTCTCCGCACACCCATAACTACACTTGCCCACGTACCTACGTGTAGCACGAAAAGAGCTTTGCTGTATATAGTCAAATGTATTAAGTTTACTATGTACGATCGCAGTGCATGTACACCGTAGTGCTGAGTACGAACAAGTCATATTGTATTACAATATTACATTCCGATGTAGACATTTATAGTAGTGCACTTTCACCGGGGGTTATCGGTGTGTTTATTCACGTTGCGCACCGTATAAATTTCGAATCCCACGAATAATAAGAATTTTACCGCGTATCACGAGCGAATAAATTGTAAGTTTATGAAAATATATTATAATGCATGATTTACAATACCATGACATTATGGCGTATTATTATTATATTATTATATTATATATTATTAAGTGATGAAGGTATCGAAGGCGTTTGTTTTTTTCACGCCAAAAATAACGTGGCGGAGAAATCCTACGGCGCCACCGCGGCTATTATTAATATAGTAATTCCGTGTGAACGGTAGGTACTCGCTCACACATTGTATACACCCACTCTGCGCCTATTTATAAATATTTGTACTATGCGTTTCGGGATAAGGCTGTGGCGTGTACATTGTACCGAGAATTGGTTTTCCCGCCGTTACCGCCAGTGGGAATAAATATTGTTGTGAAAATAACTTGGCGAAATAAGCTCGAACGAAATCTACATATGATACGACGTATCATACTTCATATTCATGTTCGACTTTCCATTTTTCAATCCTCGTCGAACAGTTACATGAATTCAACTGATAATACTGATGTTAATTAATCTACATTGGTGGTTCCAGTGTATGACTGTGGTACCAAAATTGTTGGCGTATTCTTGATAAAAAGTTCAGATTTAAACAAATAACGTTTTCCTCCAAATGAAATATATTGTAGACAATATTATATTATTTCTTCCGTTAGAAATGGCAGTGAGATTCAGATTAAGAATAAAGAAGATCTGTATATTTTTTTGGAATTTATGGTATTTATATTTTTATGTGTTTTTCAACTTTTAAGGGAAACATTTACCAATGATGGTTACCAAGGATCTAGGACATATATTTGAGGTTAAGACTTAAGTATATAGCTTACTTATAAATATATTCGTGCGCGCACAAGATTGTGTCCTAGAATCACTTATGTATCAAATATTCGTTTTTCAGCTTATTATTATTATGTTTAATTGATATAATGAGACGATAACGTAATACATTGAAAAAATTGAATTTTTCAATCATTAAATAAATATATGTATCAACCAACTTTAAATGGAATAATAAAACTGTGATTTATGTACATAAAAATTTAAACACAAAATAATCATAATATTGTTAGACATATATGTGTATTTATTCCTTCGACATTTGAGTGTTATTGCAATTAAAAATAATTTATTGTTCAGATCAAATTTTTTTGAAAAAAAATATTAAATATCGAATTCAATATTTCAGTTGTTTTTGTTTGATTCCAATTGGAATACCTATATAGTACGTATGTACTTTCGATTTTAGACTTTGCTACTACAAACAAATTATTGTTCAGTATATTGACAAAGAATTCTTATAAAGGCAGCTTACGATGGTATTTACATTTAATGTAAAAAATCATTTTACATTTATATTTATGCAAATTCTATATAGTATAATACAATTGCCTATTATTATATATTACTGCAGTATTGTACACATTATTATTTTTAATAATTATAAAAAAAATACAATAGATTTTACTTTAGTCTTTTAAAATTTTTCAATTATTGTTTTTTTATTGTCACTGTAAATTTACTTGCAAAATATGTGTTACATACATACGAGTACTTATACTTTTGTTGCCAATCATTATATTCAATATTGAGAGGGTATCGATTGGGTCTATTCAAAAATGAGTTGTACCTTTTACTGTATTAGTTTTATCATGAGAATAATATAATATATTATATAATAATAATTATAATAATAATAATAATAATAATAATAATAATAGTATATAATATTATATAATAATCCAACTGCAAAGTTTTGAACGGTAATTTAGTGGATAGGGTGGTATCTATAATTATGTTTCTTTTTTTCTTCATGATTAAATTGTATTTTCACGAATTAAATACATGAAAAACAAACAAATTATAGTAGAAGTTAACAAAATGGCAAAATAATTTTTATTGCTATGAAACAAATAGTTTGCAGATTATTCCATATTTTGTTACATAAAAAAAGAAAAAAAATTATAATAATAATAACAACAATCATTAATTTATATTATATGCACTACTATAGTTTATAGTATATATACGTTATTTAAATGGTAAAATGATTTTGAAAAATATATAAACGCAATATAGTTTTCCAAAAAACGAATTCACCGCGATTTTCAATCTAAATTCTCATGAAATGTTAATTTCTGAGTGAATATTTCATGTCGATGTATTATTATTCGATTACGATTAAAAATATGAATAAATGAAATAATACTAAAAAAAACTTATAATAATAATAAAAACAGTAAGTCTTGCTCTGTTGTTGAATATAGAGAAATATAAAAACATATGGTGAAATAAAACCTAGTCCAATTGCATTTATCGCAACTTCCATTAATATTATTAAATCAATCCAATTTTCATTTGTACTCGCTGACGTCATATCTTACATCAATAAAAATAATAACTATATTATGTTGTTTATCGGTTTAATATTTAGTATTTACACAGTATTGTATTATCATAATCAATAATAATATATAATATAAATTATTCAAAAATATTTGTATTTTTATTTTTTTTTCATTTATATTGTATTTAATTCCACTACGATTCCATTAACGTTAAAACACCACGACTACACTTATCAGTAGAAGTTTGTTCACTATTATCCATGTTTTATGTTTGAAATTGTAAGTATATGTACCAAAACTCTGATGAAGTATATTAGTCTGGAAAAAAAATGTAATTTTCATCGATAGCCTTTTCCAACATTGAACTATACATCGGTCGGATTAGAACGGGAAACTCGAGGGCCTCTTTGGTGGTGGCCGGTGGGACATTAAAACTACACAATTGCTCGAAACGCGATCGTTGACGTAATGAGTGCAAGAGTGACCATACAATTATTTATCATTACCACCAACCTTGTGTGATACGAGTCATCCGTTTAAGGAACTGCTGCGGTATAATAGCCCGGTCGGGGAAAAAATGTTGTGAAATCGGTCGAACTCGAAGAGGAAGACTCGACCTTAAGCTGTGTATCTACGTACAATATTATACGTTTTGCTCGCACGGTATACCTACGTATAATGCGGTGAATTTCGAACGGGCGAAACCCGACGGTAATAAATTAATCCGAAACACGAGCCGAATACGCGAATCGGGCCCAGCGGTTAATGCGGCGACCGCGGTGTGTGTACCCGAGACCGACGCCACGTTTGGCTTATAAGTGCGGAGCCCAGTACCTATATATGGGGTGGTATATTTGCATATGTCGAAAATCTGTGCCCCGTGCAACCACTTTCCCTCCTCCCCCATTCATCCACAGACGTGTTACAAGTTCGCTGGGTTTAATCCCTCCCTACCGCCTCGTACACATGCACTTCGCCTAAGCGTCTATTATAATAATAACAACGCACGCGAAAATATGTTTGCCCACTATGTTGTAAATTTGTGTTTATATTTACCGAACCTCTATTCAATGAAACCCATGGCACAGCGAAGAATTATTTTTTATGCGTTTTCACGATTCCAAAGGTTTCCGATTTAACGAATTCGTTTTGTATTATTATTTTTAATCGTATAATATAAATATGTAATAATATATTTTCGATTTTGTATCGATTCAGAACTTTCGGAAGTATGGTGACATAAATAGTTCCGGAAACAATAATACATACAAGCTACTTACGTATTGCGTATAAATGCCTTAGAATGCCTGAAAACCTTGCCCAATGAAACGGAAATTTAATTATTTATTTATCAAATTAATGCTTAATATACATAAAATGTTTAGCATTCAATATTATAATATAAATTTAATACTTTGAAATACATTACAAAACTTTACAAACCGGCTACAAACGAAGGCTGTAAAAAAAAATTATAAAAAATTGAATAAGAGGAAGGGGCAGGGAAATGGACATTTGAACTCTGACTTCAGACACAGCCAGTGCCTTGAAAGTTACCAATTTCTTTTATAAACATACTGTTGTATCTAACATGTGTTTAATATTGTTAGCTAGAATATAACTAAGTATTATTATCAATGATTATCATTTATTACTGTATAGTATTATTATACTACATCACTCTTATTATTATAATTCATCAACATTTTGAATAGGTTTCGAACAGTAAAAACGAGTTTACCAAGTGAATAAAATGGTACCGATTTCTCTTTTAACAAAATATATTATCTATTTTCTATAACTGTTTATTTTTTATTTTTTATACAAAGCACCGTCAAAGTCGTCGTTAAATAGAATATTATAGTATTATGTATTGTGCGCATATATTATACAGATTGTGTAGACGGCGACGTGTTCGGGCGGAATAATAACATTACGAACCGTTTCGGTTGTATAGCGCATTACAGTATTATAATATTATCATATTATTATCGAATGCGTTTGTCGCGCTTGGACGATCCGCGCCAACACGACTTTATCATTATTATATGACGTGTAGGTACTCCGAGCGCGGTTTTCCTCCGATGGCGTCATATACTCCTAAACCATTTTGTTGTCGGCCTCGTCATCCGTTCGTGAACGCGAAACCCTTCTTAGTTCCCTATGCGGCGGCCCCGAGCATCATTCCGACAGTCCGACACGGTCCCGTCTCCCATCAACCATGTGCAACCGTATTCCTCGGTATGCCGATTCGGTCTCGGTTTCATGCAAAGTGCTGCACACGAAATAATACACACGATATGATATGTCGCATAAATCAGTCTACGGCTGCGGTAAACACGACACGTATATTATACCGATCGTAATTATAACAATATACATCGATCATCGAATAACAATATCATCCGATTCGCCCCTGCCCGCGGTTATCGCGCGTAATATTCGTGTTCCACCACCGCACGCGCACATATAACGTTTACAAACACGTGCATCATCACCGCAGATCGTTCGATCTTACCGACCGACGTGAAACACGTAGGTATATATTATGTAATATATAATACGTATGTATTATTAGGTATGTAATATAACGCCATCAATTATATCCAACACGTGCGTACTACATCTGGACGCTTGGGATTATAATTTCCAATCCGGGTTTTCTGGCTGTACCGAAAATCTGCTGATAAAATACGATGGCATACTTTTATGGATCCTTCCCTCCTAGTTTCCATCCAAAAAGGCTATTAGGCATTGAGTGCAATGGCCAAGGCGGCGGTCAATTTACACCAGGAATAAACACGATGTACTTGAAATTATATTTTACTTTTTTAAACTGCCGACCGCTAACTTAAGACGCGCCTCGGAAAATGCTGTTGCGTCTATTTTTTCAAATTCAGACACACACGACGGATACGTGGATTTAACGTCAAACTATTTAACACCGTGCGTTAAGGTTTCATTGGATTAGCTTGTACGGTTATACTTGACGTGACCTATCAGAATATAGTAGTTATATGACTCTCCTCGAATCTTTGACCTGCAGAATGTCTGAACGTTGGAGAAGTTATTTATTATAAATCTTCCGTTATCGTACGGAAACGAAATTCCTAATGGTTTAGGCGATTGCGGCTAAATAATTATTAAGCAACACGATACAATTACGTTTTCGCAGTGCATAGTTGAACGTTATTAATTAAATCTAATAAGCGCTGTAAACAGTAGTCAAATGGTCTACATTACGCAAACCTCTGCGACAAAATCGCTACAAATATCAAAGATTAACGGAAACCTCTTCGCACATGCTTATGCCACATTTGCGTTTTTGTTCTGAATTTTCAAACTAACTGTGTGTATAAGTATCGTCTTGTCTGTGCACGACCGCGAAGATTTTTTATGTCACGTTATTGTACGGTGTTTGTTCAAAGGCCATGGCCAGACCACGATATATCCATATCGACCAATATATATATATATATAAAACCCTTTAACCTGACATCTTCTCGTGACTTTTTTATTTTTTATTCCTACTAAACCGAAAATAATAATATAAACCCTGACTTGGACTTGAGCGTTTTTGGGATCCGGTGCGAAATTGTTGGACAAGTCCACTCGTTTATTAAATCTTCAAAGATACGCTCGTGATATTCCATAGGGCGAGCGGCGGTTGGCATGGGTATTATATAATATAATATAATATAGTGTCTTATTAAAATGTACCACGACGTCGGAGTCCCCCTCCACTCTTTTGTGTTTTTCGCGGATAAACAACGAGTATTATCATAGTGCTCTCGATTATATTACTTTTAAGCTTTGAGTGGGACAACGAGGAAGCTATTGTTTTTGCAACAGTAGGTACAGATTTTTCTTCTTACAGCCCAAATGTCTTGTTTGAGCACGTATAAACTGCAGTATTATACAGGTCATGTCTAAAAGGAATACTTGATGCTTTTATACTTTCCGTATTTTGTTACGAAACTGGTCAAACGTATCCTTTGCAACCTATGTATAACATTCCATTTGATATTTCCATAACTGTATACCACGGTATATATTGTAATACCGAAACAACGTTTATACAAGTGTAAACAGTTTCTAGTTTGAATTTGAAAATAAATAATTCCGGTTAAATAAATATGTTTCTTATTTAATTAATAAACAAAGACTAACATATATATTTTCAATATTATTCGTAATGCTTGTCACATTTGTTTTTATTATTTACGTGTTACACATCTATACCGATTTGAAAATGTTAAACGCTGCAGGTTGAATATCAAACGAGTTATACTTATTGTAAATTTCACTTTGGCCTAAAGAAATTATAGGAAAAAAAAATTAATTACTATATAGTTTATATTATTACAAATAACTGGGTAAGATTTTCGAAATAGATCACGGTTGATTATGACAATCGCATTCCATAAGCTGTTTTGAACGAAACCTCTAAAAACACAGGATTTGGTGTGCGAGAGCACTGCAGCCTTTGTCACATATAAGCCGACCCTGCCGACTACTTACCCCGATATACGCATAAATCTCTCACCACCAGACAACTATCTACAATACCGATCTGGGCCAGGATAAGTGCTGCCTACTTATGTATAAATGTATAGCGGTAAACGGCAACTAATTGCTACTCACATATTGTCTCCAATCATTATAATATATTATACTTTAAAAGTATGGAATGGGTAAAAAAGTATCGTGATTATTGTATTGAAAAATAGTAATTTAGTTACAAATCTAAATATACAAAAAGCGACTAAATGTGCCATATTTATTATATTTTACTTTTAATGCAATGTGCATTATTAAAATCCCCTGTAAAAGGCATTTAAAATTTTTATTTTATATTTAAATGATTTAATTTTTAAACATTATTGTGTAGATTTTATTCAAAGTGTTTTGGTTAATTAGGAAATTTTAATCTAGAAATTTGGGCTGAAGAAATACTTAGAATACATTTATTGTTAGCTGTAAGCCGTCTATTTAATTCAAAAATATAGATACGTTTCGTGGTGTTATGTTAAAGAAATAAAATGTTACTACTCATTATATGACAGCAATATAAACACTATTACAAGGGAAAAGAAATGTAATGTGAATTTGCATAACATAAGTATCATACAAATAATTTAATTTAACTATATTTATCGTAAAACAAATAGGTATATAATAATAGCCGAGCAATTTAAATGGGTTGGTACATATACCGTATATAATTGTTTTAATTTGTGTATTTATTTTAATTGAATTTTATTCGTCATGAAAACAAATAAAGTGCAGAAATTTAAATTGGTGTACTTTGCGCATAAATGTTTTATTTGACGTTTAAAAATGTAACAAAACCAATTTATTTAAATATCGAACGTTTTCGTTTTGCAAGAGAATAATGTTGAATCTTACTTAATTGTTGTTCAAAATTATACGCATATAATCTGGCCGTGCATTTCAGACTGAGTGGATATACGATGTTTGCAGTAAAGTTTAAATTATCAAAAGTTAATTCGTGAAAAACTGGTTAAAACCAATGTATATAACCCCTTAACGTTTTCCTGCGATGAAACTGACGCGAATAAACGCATTAAATATAAAAAAAAAATAATAGATATGAATAACAATGTTATATTATACGGACGACACGATAATGGGTGGTTGAATAGGTCACCGGAGATATTTGCCAAATCATTTCGTTTAATTTTTTTTCGCCGTCCAGAAACATTTCAAATCCAATGAGTTTGCGGTTCTTTGTACGGTTTTGATTTACAAATATACTTCTTGTAGAACATCACTGCAACTGGTATTTCCTGCTAATTCCCGGGTAGCCTGATTTTTTATATCGTTTAAAATATTTCGTACTTGAACGTCCGATGGACGTATAAGTCAACAGTTTTTCTTTCGCCGATTGAATTATATTTATACGAGTAAGTCCTCCTCTAGTATCGCATCACTTCGAAAAAAAAAACCATTTAAAATTAGTTCCTATCATCTTATTGGAACCTATCATATTAATACATATAATTTTATGCTTATAAACTATTATTTGCACACCTGTTAAAATATTGCTTTGAATACTCTTGGCGACTGGAACATTTCAAGTCACTTAAACATTCTCATATATACGTATTACATAACTCATAGGTATCTATAAGCTAATTCGAATTTGGAATAATATTATGATCTCAACTCGCTGTCCGTGACATTACAGTCCACCCGATTTCATATTATCAGACCAGTCAAACTCACTTCACACATGATACGAGCACATAATAATGCACAGGTTTATATAAGATTTATAATATAGGCATTCAATATCTGAATGGTTATCGCTGAAACTCCACAATATCTTCGAACGGGCATGTGGCCAAGTCCTTTGCTCCCGGGGTACCGTGGAAACGTTACCGAAAACGGATAATCACATTCCCCAATTGGTAAATGCATTATTTAACAAAGTAATTCCGAAATACCCTAACCGAGTGTTATAAGTTACGTGCGGTTACGTCGAGTACAGATGTCAAGGGAAATGGAAGAGATTCGTTTATTTTCCAACAAAAATCTCATATAATTTCGTTCCAACATACATTGAATGGTCTATGATTTCTTATCAGAATAATATTTTCGTTACTACTCAATCGGATTTATAATCTCTGTCCGATAAATGACAATTTCCTACCACACATCAATCGATCGCTCACGGAACGTTTTGTTAATTGGCATGATGTCCACACGAGTGCCTTTGCACTAATTACAAAATAACCGTTTTTTTTTTTTTCGTTCGGTTTTAATATTAATATACATATGACTCGCTTATTATAAGCTACTTCGTCCAGTATACGGTTTCTACGAGGAGTATTCACTTTTTCTATTATGTTCCTATTATATTTCCTTTGACGGAGACGATATTATGGTGTTATTATACGCACATGTACATGAAGTTGGCTCGCCCATTTTTTTGGATCAACTCAAACCCTATACTTACATATATTTTGTTGTTTCCGAGGGTAAAGTTTTAAAAATTACAGCTCATAATTAAAATAAAAAACGATATAATAATTATCGTTTGACAGGAATTTGTGGATTTTATGGAAAATTGGGTGTGCTAACTTCATGAATGAAAAATTTGTGGGTAAGAGATAAACTTGCTAATTTAAAAAAAACTTACTCGCAAATAAGTGTACATCATTTCACGTTTGATATTAATTTTGTAATTCTTGGACAATCTGGGTGGGCTTCGTGAATTTGGACTTTTTATCACTAGGTATTTCAGAAGCGGCCAACTCGCAAATTCTCGCAAATAACTTGCAAAATATTAGTTAAGGTTTCAAGTTTATCCACCAGAGTGGTTGGGCTAACTTGACGTATACGTCACATCCACGGGTCAACGTTTTTCGTGGAAAACTTGAATCGGGTCACCGCCACGGTCTTATAATTATTAAAACTTAATTATTAAAACTTGTTCGCGAGTGTTTTTGAAAGCACACAAATCAACGACGGTGCACTCCTTTTCACACTCTCTCACTTTCTCTCTCTGGAGACCTAAACAGTTAAGTTAATTTGGGCTCTCCGATACGGCGAACGATTCGTTTTCGTGACAATTTCACCGGAAGACGTTGACAACGGTTTCCCAAAAATGTACAATGAACGTTATTTCATTAAAGTTTACACTGCGTTCCGTCGGGACCCTGCAGCAGCAGTGGTGCAGATACAATAATTATATCAATAAATCATTACGTGTTGCATACGAATATACCGTACATAGTTGATATTAAGTCATCGTGCACCAGGGGTCGATTATTTTTTTATTTATTTTTTTAGTGCAAGCGAAACGATTATTATAGTCGCCGAAAACAATACGTTTCGATGATGACGAAACAATTATTCATGACATTTGATCTCGCTTTTTCCCTATGACGCCGCAAACGCGCGTGTTGAAACAAATCGGATGAATCGCGAACACCCGAGAGAGAAATATATTATACTTATTTGAATAATCGTTATTGTAAACACGCGCACGTCAAAAGAACGGTATTTGCGATAATCGAGTATTTAATAAAGATCAAAACGAGCTGCGCACATAGAAGACATACAGATTACTTACTTCGTATGCGATAAATTATTATCATATGTTACACGCGTGAATGCGGTAATATTATATTATAATATTAAGTACCATCATGTACTCACTGTACGATTTGTGTGGGATAGTAAATAATACAATAATATACATAATAATAATAATACAATGTGCTATACACAATATGAACAAACCTGTATAATACCTATATACATATATGTACTATTGAATTGAGTGTTTGCCGTTATAGTACGTACAAGAGTAGGTATAGTATATATGTAATAAAGTACCTAGTATTCTTGAAATGTGTGCACGGTAATCTGTTTTAACTACATTTTTGCTCGAAAATAAACAATAACACAATAGTAATAATACAAACTTCTAATTACCACATGCTTTCTCCGTGTGCGTGTATGCGATGTATATAATATACGTAAAGCCCATTGTTCGGACGACCGTGTATCAGTCGCATTTGAAGATATTGTATTATAAGTGTCGTTTGTTCGCACCGAATATAGGAATTGTATTGCGTGCATTTTTTAAGACCAACGCGAAAATTTTGTGAAAAATCGTACCTCGAGTATGGCGTCAATATAGTAGTAGGTTGTCGGTTAACCCATACTAACCAGCATTATTAATCGTATAAAAAATGTACAATGTTATACACGCTGGCATTAAAAATGATTTTATTGGCAATATTTAAATTGTTGCATAATGAAACGATAATGAAATGAGTTTGCGGTTTGGTAATAATATTTTACTGAAAACCACCGGGGGAGCACTATAATAATATAGCTGCAATACCTTGGGTTGGATTGTCGGAGTAAAGGCGTAGGTATGTCATACGTGTAAAACGGCCCGGGGACTCACTGATTTTTTGTTTGCTTTTTAATTTCTGATGGAGTCCAAGTACAAGATTAAAATGATAAATAAACCAGGTGTCCAGAGAAAAGAAACGTACTTATTTTATTTACTGATTAATTATTAGGTATAAAATACCTAATAATGTCTTAGGTAACAATATTGTATTAGGTAATACAATAAAAACATTTTTTAGAAAATTAACAAAATTAAATATAAAATTGACCGAGCAATTGAAAAAAGATTAATTTAATTTTTCTTATTCACTGTTATTAAAATAAGTTAAAAATCAAATCAATGTATTCAAGTAAGGCACCTAAATGTCGACTGTCCAGTTGTTGCTTTCATGCAGATTCCAACAAGAATTGGCTAATATAATATTTATGTGTTTTTCTCTTAATAATGTTATGTTGTCCGCGTGTCCACGGCTAAGAGTTCGAAAATCCTCTTTTTCTCATCATAACTTTAACTTTATTCCTTAGGTTTTCGGTGAAACTTCGAAACAATAATCGTAGAGCGGAAGTGATGACCTCTACGGAAGTGCAGATATTATATGCAAACTATTACAAAACATTAATGCTATAGCGGTCAACATGTATTGTTATTATTATTATTTTGTTGTATTAGCGTATTGTTATAATATGTAGGCATATACGGGTTCACAGTTACAGCACTTCCGCGCTTAACGGCTACGGTCGGCAGGGCTGAATTTACATCAAAGCTTGACTTATTTAACATGTATAACGTCCATCCACTATTTTGAATTTTGATAATACCAATGGCACGGCGTAAATACACTCATTAAGTTAAAACAACAATAATGACAATAATAATGATAATAATAATAATAATAAATATAATAACGATTATTGTATAAATATGCAAACAATATTTATAGGCGAGGATTGCAGTTAGGATTCAATGTGTGTTCCCATTTTGATATTAAATATAATATATTACTGTGAATATTCGCAATTGGTGAATGCTGACAGTCACCTGGTGAATGTCAATATACATCTAATAAATTGGTGAATGTTAAAAAATTAAAATAATACAGACATTTACTTAATAGATGTTGACATTTACGTTAGGATTTCGGTCAATGTTGACTTAAGTACGTATTCGCACATATCATATTATATTATTGAAGTACTATAGTTGAATATATCTTATATTATAAAGTAAAAACAACATATTATGTTTATTTAAATCAAAAAAATTATTATTATTATTATTAAACAATATTATACTATATTATATTTGTATTATTATGAGAAATTAAAATTATGGTTATTTTATAATATTACTTATAACAGCATGACAAACTGTTATGACATTGTATACTACATAAAATAAATATAAAAGGGGTTTTTCCTTATGAATAGGTATGTTGATGGTTGGAATAAATTAAATGAAACTACTTTACCTCCAAAAACTGCTTTTTATAATTCATTAGCAGACAAGGAAATTAGTGATCATCAGGATTATATTTATGCTCAAAATGTTTGGAAAACTTTTGATTTAAAAACATTAGGTGACTATAGTGATTTGTACTTGGCAACCGATGTAAGCATTTTAACTAATGTTTTTGAAAATGTTTGTGATATTTGTTTAAGAACGCTTAAATTATATGCATCACATTATTTAACAATTCCAGGTCTGGGTATGAATTGTATGCTCAAACATACAAAATTTCTGTTAGAACGTTTAAAAGATTATGATATGCAGTTAATGTTAGAGCGTGGTATTCGAGGAGGAATTTGTCAGTCTGTTAAAAGATATGTTAAGGCAAATATACCTAATGTTAAAGGTCTTACCTATAATAGTGCTAAACCAAATACTTGGATAACTTATTCAGACTGTGTAAATCTTTATGGGAAGTCCATGCTTAGTGAATTACCTTACCAAAGTTTTGAGTGGTATAATGATTTATCAATAGATGTGACTAAAATCGAAAATGATGCCGAGTATGGATTTATATTGAAAGTGAATACTGACTATTTGACTATTCTAAATGTTTACATAAAATTCATAATGATTTTCCATTTTTACATGAAAATTCTTATCCCGCAAATTCAAAAGTTCGAAAATTATTAACAACGCTAGCATCAAAAATGAATTATGTTGTACATTACAAAAATTTAAAACAGGCAATAGCTAACGGTATAAATGTAACTAAAATCCACAGAATTATTCGTTTTAAACAATCCACATGGCACCATACATTGAATTATGTAAAGGTATGAGTGTTAAGTCTAAAAATGAGTTTGAGTGACAGTTTTGGAAATTAATGGTTAATAGTGTATTTGGGAAATGCATGGAAAATGTAAGAAAGCGTATATCAATAAAATTGGTTTCTAGCGAAAAAAAGGCTCATAAATATATGATTTTTAAGGATAGAATAATTTATTCTATAAACTTAATGGCAGTTAATTTGTATGATGAAAAAATTAAATTTGATAAACCCCTTTACGTCAGATTTACTATATTGGATATTTCAAAAACTTTTATCTACGATTTGCACTATAATATTTCGAAGAAAAAATATGAAAACAATTTATATATTGTCTATTCAGATACAGACTCATTAGTTTATGAAATAAGCCCAAACAATTTTTTTGATATAAAAAATGAGTTATTACTATATTTTGATACTTCTAATATTCCTAGAAATCATTTTTGTTTCCATGAGATTGAGAGTCGGAAAAACCAGCCAGGATTTTTTAAAGATAAATTGAAAGGTGAGATTTTGTTAGAAATCGTAGCTCTACGTCCTAAATTATACTCTTATCGAATTGCTAATAAAGAAATTAAAAAAGCAAAAGGTGTTAAGAAATATATAATAAAAAACATTTAAAATTTGATGAATATTTAAATGTATTAAATGTACACATCGATGATAAAGCTAAAGAAAAAGGTTCTCAACGATGACGATGTTAAGAGACATATAATGAGAGATGGGTTAATACATTAGCATACGGTCATTATAAATTACGTATCTATACACAAAACAAATTATAATTAAACATAGTATAAAAATTAAATCATTTATTAAAAAAATTAATTTCATCACTATATAACTTATAATAACTAATTAGAAAAAATAAAATTCATAATTTATAATATTTATAATCATCTCAATAAATAGTACATAGTTCTAATAAATTTTTATGTTACATTTTTGAAATTTAAAACTATAAATATATTTTTATTCATTAACTTTTTTTATGTTAGATTTTAGAATTTGTATTGTTAAAATTTCATTATTAAATATTATTGTTTGTATATTCATATATACTTTATATATTTTTTATAGATTCTACTTACTGTCGACTTAAAAGACTGTTTTTTGAACTTATATAAAATATAAATACTAATGTTTAAATACGCTAAATATAGTGAGTATACAATAGTATGCAATTTCATAAAAATTCATATTTCAAAGAGTAATAAAAAATTTTCCTTTAAGTCCGGGAGAAATTTTTTTATATATTTTTGAAGATTACCTTATGGACAACCTAATGTTAAAATTTTGAACCTTAAGTATAAACAGAATAAGTTTTATGAATTTTTATCTACAAAATAACTTGCAAATTAGCATGATTTTCACACATTTTACACAAATTTGAACTTTATGGACTTCGAGTAAAAAAATTTTCGATGTTTTTTAGTTATGTTAAGTAAAACTTATAATAAACATTGTATTAAAATTTCAAGAGTTTTTGGACAGCCAAATCAATTTTATAGATACTTCAAAAAAAAAAAAAACCTTACAAAAATCGAAAATTTAAATTATTTATAAATAAGTCAATAAAAATCAAAATACGTTAAAAACTTAAACATGTATAGAAAAAGCCAATATATAGGTTTGGTGAAAATTTCAAGTTGTTACGGTTTTTCGTTTTTGAGTTAGAGCAAATTTCAAAAACCGATATGATTTGTCAGACTAGAATTTTATATATTATATTATATTTTACATTTAATTATATGTCAATATTCGCTGTTCAAAGGCTTATAAAAAAAAATTGTGCTAATGGATTTTGATGATTATTGAATGACAATAAAAACTACTTATGTGGAATATTCTTTCAAATTTTCAAATATTTTATACAAGCAATTTTTTTTTTAGAGCCGATTATAAAAAAAAAAAAAAAAATGTAAAAATTCGAATATTTTAAATGTCTATAAGTGGCTTAAAAATTAATATTATATTTTGAAAAAAATATGACATAATGGAAATACCGATCTTAACAGCTAGTAAAAATTTCAATTTTCTGCGACTTATTCTTTTTGAATTATAACAAATATTTAAAATCGTTTTAGAATAAATCGCTATTTTATGCAATTTCCTAAAAATTTAAATTTCAAACGGTCATAAAATTTTTTCCTCTTAGTCTGGTAGAAATTTTTTTAAAGATTTTTGAAGAGTAGTTATAGATTATGGATAATCTATTGTTAAAATTTTAAACCTTAAGTATAAACTAAAAAAAATTATGAATTTTCAATTACAAAATAACTTGCAAATCATCGCGATTTTAACATATTTTAAACAAATTTTAAATTTATGGGCTTTATGGGTATTATGATTAATACGAAATCGGAAATATAGGTACACATACATACAGTTATAGTAATTGTCTATGGACTTTTTTGATAAATATTAGTTTTATCTGTGTGTGCACATTTCTCTGCAAAATCATTGATAAATAAATAATACACAGTATGTAAATTATATCAAACACTAGGAACTAATGTTACACTCTAAAAATCATGTCCATACACTATATAGTGTTACACTTTAAATAATAATATTTCACACAAAATTAATTAATATAAGTTTTTTTACTAAAATATATTATTTTTATTCAACACAAATACAATTGTTACATATTCAATTTACAACATATACAGTTTAATATTTATATAAGTTTTTTCACTTCTCTGTTAAGAGGCATATATTCTATAATATGATCATAAATTAGAAGACAATAAGCACTAACACCGTCCAGATTATCCATAGCTTGAATTTGTATACTAACATCAATAGTTGAAGCTGTGCCTGTGTCATTCTGTTTTGAAGTATCTATCACAGCAATCGGTGCTCGTATTTCGAAATCAACAGGACTTAATACCGGTTTATCGTCTTCCTTTGTATAGAATGATTTTTGAAACGATCTTCCTTTTTATAGAATGATTTTTGAAATTATATACCTATAAATATTATATAAGACTGCGTATTTTTTTTTAGTAAAATCTAAATTTAAATTATCACACGGATACATAACAGAATTTTAAATAACTTTTATGTTAGTTAATTTACAATGATCAAAAACACTTGGATCTTTTGTAATATTGTGTTTTCGATTCTTTTGTAAACCTATTACAACATAATATCGAGGTTTTTCTAATTTTGATGCTGTTTTTAAATTCTAGACTATATTTTTAGATTTACCAAGTTCAGGATATTCATAAGTTTCATATAACCTGAATGGAATAAATAGACTTTTCCCTTTTTTCACAATTTTCAATAATTTTAGTCGTTCAGAATCATCTACACTTATATGTGGAATTTTTCAAATTACTTTATTGAGTGTGACAGTGGCTGTAGTTGTAGTTGTAGTTGTGTTTTTATTTTTGCTCAGTAAACAAGTTAAATCAGTATTACTTCTTGTTACAATTAATTCTATTTAAGAATTTACAATATTTTTTTAAAATCTTCAAAAAAACCTAACCAATACTTTAATGATATACAAACACTAAATTCTTCCGTTTCATTAATAATACTCTTATTGTATAAATCCCAACCTGCATTCTGATAGTAATGATAATTATTTAACGATTTAACGTGCATGTTAAATATTTTTTTAATGAGCTAGTTATCCCAAAAACCCGAGTTCCGTCAATTTCCACGCCATTAATTTCTAATCTAACCTGATCAAAAAGAAACGATAGACCGTTATTGGGCATTTTAACCGTTGTTGGATCTATTATTTTCCCCTCAATAAAAAGAAAACTTTCATGTAGATAAGGGTGTACATCCGTTTGTTGAACTCCAATTCGTATTTTATCATTATGCTGAAATGTTTGTATACGGAATATATGAATGGTATTCAACTTTATTTATTTTTGAGTCTATAATATAATTTGATTCAATATCTAAAATATTACTTTCAGGCAATGTGTTTTAATTGAAACCCTAACTGTTTTAAAATCTGTTTGCTTTTACGAGTTAGTTTTATACTTATAGGTTTTTTTTTTAATGCATTTGATTGTAATTCTTTTGAACGACTGACCGGCTTGACTGCTCCCGACTACTTTATATTCTTAAATATTAAACCCATGTTCAAGATTTACAACGTCTAACATGTAACACAACTGTGATTTTTTCATTAAATTTATGAATTCTGTTATTCTCTTGATCTACTAAATCAATATTTATTGTATTAACAACATCAGTATTAAGATTATAATATATTAAATTAGTTGGTGATTCAGTAATTTTAGTTCCAGATCTTTCATGAGGGAAAATTCATATATTGAGTGTGACGGTAATCCATTATTGAATGAACCATTCACTATATTGTACAAGACTTTTATAGAATTAACTTTTATTCAATTGTTTTCAATTGTGAAATCTATCTTACAATAATTACAATTAATAACACATCTCGTTTTTGTGATATCAGCACTAATAGTAAAATCAGTTTGAGTATAAGTGACGTCCTATTTAATGTATTGTTCATAATCTTCATGAATTTTTCCACAAATAAATTGTGCCATTTCTTCAATCTCATAGCAACCTATGAAGAGTACAATGTCTAAACTATGATATAGTTTCGATACAATTATTCGGATGCGATTATTTGTTTCATTTACATTTGGAAACATATTATATGTCTGTAAACATAATAACGTTATTTAAGATTTTTTGTAAACGTTTTTTGCTGGAAAATAAGTTGATGTTATTGACGTATTTTTATCTGATATGCTAGCAGTAAATGATTCATTTGTTTAAGTCATCTCAGTTATTCAAGATTTCCTAGGTCTAATTCGTAATAAAACTGTTATTTTTTCGTTGAGATTTTTAATAGGATTTTATCCTTCGTCAACTAAATCAGTTTTTATTTTTTTAATAACAGCAGTGTTAAGTTTATAATATATTAAATTAGTTGGTGTTTCAACTAGTCTAGTTTGTAATAGATTTGGGAAAACTTCATAAATAGAGTTTGAATATTGACCATTCTCGAATGAACCTTTAGCAATATTACACAGAACTTTTATAAAATTAACATCAATGCCGTAGCCTATCAATTCATATTGAATATTATTTTGCGATTGATGATATAAATTTCTTTCTAGAAAATAAGAATATATTTTTTTTTCAAACTCAAGCGTGCTTCCTATACTATTTTCAATATTAAAATCTTTATTATGATCGATATCAATTCTACATTTCATTTGATCATCTGAAATATTTAATTTCAATATTAATTTTCTCAATATAGTATTTTTTTCAAAATAATTTTTTATATAATTATTAATATCTTTAATGTCGTAAAAACCAGTTGGTATTCGAATATCTACAGGTAGTGAATTTAAATCTCGTCTGGTAAATCGGATTCCGTTATTAGATCCATATTTCTTTTTAAACTTTTCTATTTTATTACCAATTTGTAAACATATGAGAGCTATTTCAGATTCTAATGAACAGTTATTACCTGATATCCGTATAGTAATTGATTCATCTTTTGTAAAAAATCGAAACATAGATGACCACAAATATATGTATTATTATTTTAGTAATTTGAATGATTGTATAAGATGTTATTATTACCTTTAAAATATAATTGAACTTCAATTGGAGGCAGAATATTACCAAACGAATTAAAGTATATAACTTTATTTTTAAATCTGTAATAGCAAACCCAATGAGTACCACCACCAGAAAATGAATCCAAATTTAATATTGCACATTCGATTTTATACGGTTTTATAGGCAAGCTATCTTGAGAAAAGACACCTAGGAAATGTTTAATTTTTAACTTAGCAACATTATTTATTATATCTTCACTGGTAAGAGGTCTGTCAGGTAGCAATCACATCAGTTTCTCCTCGTTTTTTTTTTTTTTTATGTTCACTCTAAAAATATTTGTATTTAAATGCAACCGAAGTACTGTCATAGCCTAGCGGCATAAGGCGGCTGTGCGTAATCGTACGGTCACCGGTTCGAATCCGGGCGGCACAGCCGTCTGGTGAGAAGATGCTGCTACCATCCCCTCCCAAACTAATACACGTAATTGAAACTTGATAAAATAATCGTTGAGACGTAATGACCACGATGCCAAAATCTCCCTAACATAAAAAAAAAAAAAAATGCAAACCTTTCCCGTTGGGATTAATTAAGTATAAGCCATTACCTTTTTTACGATTTTTTAAAGTATTATAAACACTTGAAATACCAGAAGCTAAACTTCCTAGTGCCGAAAACCCTGCGAAAATTTTTGCCAACAGTAATGCACCTCCTATAATTGGTTCGTAGTTAAAATTATTCTTTTACCCTTTTTCTTATTATTTAATTTCTTTTTTGCTATTAATAATATATTTCCATTGCATTTACGTTTATGACCCATACCGATTTTTCTTTTAGCTTTCATAGCATTTACAACACCATAAGCAACGAGTTTTTCTTTTATTGAACTATCACCTGATTCAACTCTTTGCCAAGCTTGTTCCTCCAATAACTTATCAGCTTTATGTCTAATGTTCAAGTTATTACTATTTTCATAAGCAATATCATGTGTTTAACAAGCAGTGCATATTATAATATTTTGAAAACTACGAAAGATTATTTAAAGCCTGACGGAAAACCAAAGACAAAGAACCTAAATGGATAAACGTTGTAAGGCCTCTATATGATAGAATGAAAATGGAGGAAAATCAGTTAAACGCTAAAATAGTTAAAATTAATCGTATGAAAGAAAAAATTAAACTAAAATAACTTAAATTTAAAGCCATTTGGTGAATATTTAATCAATGCAAGTGCTAAACGAAGTAAAATTCATGATGATACAACAATAGCAAATGAACCATTTGATTTTAATTCTACAATGAACAGTCATGCAATTGAGGAACCACCAACTGATGAAGAAGTTAAGTTTAGTTTATCGCCACCGGTTAAAAAGGATTCAGGATTATATAAAGACCTAATTCCTAATACACACCTAGTTTATTACAATGATCCAAATGAATTAGTTGAAAGATTAAATATATTAAAAGCATCCCAAACTGCTGGAAACACAAGTTAGTAATGAAATAATCTCTATATTAGAAGAAATATGTGAAAGAAATCCAATAGTATAATGTCTGTATTGGAAGGTTATTTTCATATCAAAAAGAGTGCCTTTTGAGGATACCGATGCATTTTTACGGCTTCCAAACGTAATGATAAAATCAAAAATAAATAAAACTTAAAGTTCACACGTCATTGTAGAACCAATAGATTCTTTCATTCCGTTTGGATTCTAAAACTTAGAAAAATTAAAAATCTCATATGTCTTTAAATAAGTCTAAATATTAAAAATCTTCAAAAACTAATTAAAG